>QBDW01000400.1:0-69158 GCA_003261595.1 Maconellicoccus hirsutus | reverse complement strand
TTTCGATGAAATTTTTACCACAAACTCAAAAACGAAACTCGTTTACGTTGGACGCAACATGAACACACGATACGATAACGATGATAAGAAAAACGAAGAAGTACAAAAAAAAAGTATGTTGCATCCCTGACGTTGCTCGCTGAATGTCTGCTATTTTTAAACGCTCGTGAGTACAAGTACAAATACGAGATACGAGTACGGAGTACTTTACTGACACATTGATAAGAATAAACACTTCGGAGTAAAAATTCTTCTCTTTCTACGCGACGCAGAATCGAAAAGTTAAAAGATCGAAGTCTAGCATTATGAAGAGTGCGCTCCACTACCCCACTCACAACGTTGCTCCACTTACTCTTAAACATTGATCAAAGAAAACAAATTAGGTATTTAAAATAAAATCAATCAATGTCAATTATCATAATTTCCTGTCAAATATTCATCAACGATCAACTCCTAAATTAATAAAATGGAAAATAGTAGAATAATTATCTATTTTCAAATATAAAAGAAGTAGGATTCAATACATAGTACGAAAGTAATATCATTTTTTTTTACTTTAAAATACATGTATTTCACAACTTTAAATACAAAAATTAAAAAAGTTTAATAGTGTTAGTCAAATTAAACAAAATTATAATCACAATACAAAAAAGAAATACACAATTTACAAAAGTTGTACAAAATCTTACGCATTTAATTTTTCTAATGTTCTTCTAATTCTTAAGGTTGAGGGCCTAACAGATGGTTTTTGATGCCAACATTCTTTCGTTATTCTCATAATAGGCTGTAAAACCTGAAAACAGAATTAAAACGACACGTGAAGTTGAAACTAAATCAAAAGTACTCATCCTTTTCATAAATAACCATTTCATAATTATAATAAAGGAATCGTGAGAAAATGTAGTATCATACCGAATCAGTTGACCATGAAGAAGGAATCGGTGGACGTTTTTGATCTACACAGACTATATTCCGCATTTCATCGAAAGATGGATCATTGTGATCAAGACAATCGAAGAAAGGTAATTTATAGGCATCTACCTTTCCATCAATCACCGTTCTCCAAGATATCTCCCAAAACACCAACCCGAGGGAATAAATGTCAGCTCTTTTATATGATTCAAAGCATTCGGTGTTCATTCTACGTAAAAAATAACAAACCTTTTGAAATGAGAAACTGCACAAAATTATGAAAAAAAAAAGAATTCTCACCTTTGGTCCAAAACTTCCGGAGCCATATATCTTTTTGTTCCCACTCTGGGATTGACTGTTTTTGTCATGTAGTTCGTTTTTTCGTTGTAGGTTACAGCTAACCCAAAATCTGCAATTACGCATTCGTCTTCTGTTTTCATGAGAATATTTTTACTTTTAATATCACGATGAGCGATAAGGGGTTTATTCTAAACAAAAAATATTTCATTTCAAATAATCAGGCAATCATTTAAAAAAAAATAGTACAAAATAAACTCACGTAGTTTGCATTTCCAGTAATTTCTTCATGCAAATGATTTATTCCTTTTACAATGCTCCATATAATCTTCAACGTTTGATCATAATTGAGCGAAGTACGATTTAAGTAATCGTACAGAGATCCTAAGGCGTGATAATCAGTAATCAGCCATAATTGTGTAGTAGAATTACACGATGTCATATCTGAACCGATGAAACTGAGGATATTTGGATGCACAACCATAATAGCACTATAAAAACATATATGTTACCGTTGTAGGTACTTATTTCAATAAGAGGACGAAGAAGAAAAAATGATTACTTGTAAATTTCAGTTTCACGAGTCCATGAAGCTTCATCCTTTGATAAAAAAATCTTAACGGCTACCTCATCATCATTTCGAATGCCACGCCATACCTCTCCATATTTTCCTTTACCAATTAGTTCTTTCAAAGTAATTGTTTTAGCCAAAGTTCTTTGCATTAATAGAGGAAGGCCGTATCCAGATCCCGAAGTAATAGATTGTTCTAGATATCCCTAAAATAATTGTCCGTTAGGAATTTGATAACCACAAAAATTTCAAACAAAACTTTTGAAGATTAATTAAACCAACCTTTACAGTACTATCGCCAACAGCAGCCGTAGCTTTAATAACAGCATCGCTAGAATACGTAACTTCCAAATTAAGCGACGATGATCTCGCAGCTGACATTCTTTTTTTGCGTTTTCTTCGTCGTGAAAGTATTAACGAACTCAAAGCACCAAGTAGCAAAATAACAACTATTATCAATCTTATAGGAAAGTTGTACGATTCCTGTGTTGGAGATGGTTCATCACCTGTTAACAAAAATGTATCAATGTAATTCTGCGTAGAATGTGCCATACGTAATCATACGTTCAGCCTGTTTAGAAAAGAAATACTTTACATTTGAAGAACAATAATCAAGTCACTTAAACTACAAGTATACATCATTTATGTTGAAGTGACACCAAAGTAATATAAAGAAAATGAAGGCTAACCTTTAAATAAAGGAGGAATTTCAGGAAACAGCCCATCATTACACAATTCTCCGGCGCAACAAGTCACAGCTACTTCACCGTCTTTAGTATATGATTTGTTAGACATATAGCAAATATCAAGCAGTGTGTTGTCGTTTACACAGCCTCTTTCATAATGTATTTTACCATCTCTTTTGATTTTACTGCTTTTCCAGCACTGAAAAAATAAATTCTTTTAATCTCCTCAGGAAATGTACATTTCCTCATTATAAATGAATTAAAATGAATAAAAACCTTGGTCGCATTATGGCACAATTTGGTATCATTTTTGTTCGAACACTCAGAATCAACACAAATGAGACACGGAAACTTCGGTACCGACGGCATTTTGGAAAACACTCAAGAAATTTTCACCGCATCATTCTAGCTATGAGGTATTTTTTAAATATTCATTTCACTTCCAGCAATGTATATTTTACACTGAATTCAAAATTGGTTTAATTATCCCGAAACTCCGAAACTGAAATAAATAAAAATAAATAATAAAGAAAAAGAACATAAAAAGTACGGAGCATAATATAACTATTATACACAATACCCGGTTACATTACTGCAACTGCATTCTTGGTTCACTCGCATCACGAAGGAGCGCTCCATGAAGAAGTTAATTGAGAAACCATCCAATAGGAGCGCAACATTCCGTTCACTTTACCTACATTACCACTTCGTTACTTTGTAGGTAATGAAGTATCCAATGATCATGATCTTCCCCATCGTCTCATTCACTCTTCAGTCTTCACTCTCTCTTGGTGCCTGGTGTTGGTGGTGTCTTCTCTTGAAACCCTGACGATAAGGGTGAGAGCAACGGGGCTAAAGACGGGCTGAGGGTATCCTATCCGTACAGCCCAAACAGCCAGACCAGAACTTATAAGTGTCAAATGCAAACAGATCTAATGCTAATGATCATACGTCTACATGTAATCATAATGAAATGCTAGCTAAAGGTCGCAAAGACCAGATAGTCGCCCTCAGGGCTCGGTCCTTCGCCGTCACAACTAACAATTCCTCTTCCTGCCATCTTCACGTGCGGGTGCGCATTCTATTCCATGGTGAAATTCAAGTATTGGTTTAAATTTCAAGTAAGCGAGGGTGAAAATTAAAATAGATGCAATTATTTTTGTCAATGGAGTATCGAACTTGAAATCAGGATTTTTAAGAAGGTTGCTTGAATAGCTTATCTGAATTCCAATTAACAACTTCATTTCATTCGCGTTTAGCGGAGAACAAGCGGAACAAGTGGCAGAGACGGGTATAGAGAGTAGAGACGAATGTTTGGATACAGCTGTTTTATCACAAGTAAACGTAAACAAGTAAAAAAAGAATGTCAAATCATGTTGTCAATTAACTCAGGTTTCAACTCGGTAACTTTGAAATCGTAAGTTGAAATTCCTTAATGCTTTTTCAACACACCTAGAGACCGTCTGTGAATAAAATTTGAATTTGAAGATTTTATTTTCATCAAAAATTGAATTTGTTTTAGTGATTTGTGCGCCATAAAATTTCAATATTGATCTTGAAATAAATGTCAAGTGTATCCCAGTAATTCCTGTTTCTTTTGCATTTGACGAAAATTCAATATAGGTAAGTTTTGAGTGTTATGAAATTTCAAAATTTTATCACTAGTCTTATTCTTATCTATATACTTCAACGACTTGAGACTATTACATAACGTAATCCATCATTGTTGTAAACTTATGTGTTGAACCATGAAACAAAGATCTTGTATTATCTGCGTAATCTTACTCACCTGCACGGAATTTTATTGTTTAGCTTGAAATAATACTCATAATTGCATTGGTAGTTTCAACTGAATCTTTTATTTCTAGGAAACATCATTTCGAATTACGATACTAAGAAAGGGACGAATGAGTATGCTATTTTAAGATAATTTACAAATTCGAATAAAATAATGGTAAAATCCAATTTTACCTATGGTGACAAGAATGCGGTAAGCAATTTCATTTCTTTCAAAAAGTATTTTGCGAGATTGTAACGAATGTTTGTTTTAGTTGACCACTTCT
This sequence comes from Maconellicoccus hirsutus, assembly GCA_003261595.1. NCBI lineage: Eukaryota > Metazoa > Arthropoda > Insecta > Hemiptera > Pseudococcidae > Maconellicoccus > Maconellicoccus hirsutus. The sequence continues at coordinate 64,629 of QBDW01000400.1, read as the reverse complement.
GAACTAGTACTGTGTAGTTTATTATCGGGAGCAGTTGCTGGAGCTTGTGCTAAAACTTCAATAGCACCTTTAGATCGAACAAAAATTAGTTTTCAAGTAAATATATTTTTAACATATATGTATACGTATCTTATAAAACACATAATTTTTCTCTATCCGTTCGAATAGATTTCAACTGAAGAATTTTCCGCCAAAAAAGCATGGCGGTTTTTAGTCAATACTTATCAGAAAGAAGGTTTCATAAATCTATGGAGAGGAAACAGTGCCACAATGGCCAGAATCATTCCTTACGCAGCGACTCAATTTTCTGCCCATGAACAATGGAAGAAGGTTTTGAAAGTTGACGCAGTTGATAAAGCGTAAATATTATAAAATATCGTGCATTCTTCCGAAAATATGTACTTGATCATTTGAATCAAATGTGTCTGTGAAAACTATTCAAATTCATATTTTTGGAAAGTTCATAATTTTCAAAAAAAGGAGTTCGTAATTGTTTTAAGTTTAAAGACGAAAAACATCTTCATTTGCTTTTTATCCCGTTGCGTCACATCTTAAAATTATGTATTTGGCTAATTGTCAAAATACTTATTTGTGTTCGGTATTGCGTATTTTTTGATCACTCAAGTACATTGGTTCATTGTAAACTTACCCATAAGATGTATTTCTTCATCGTCTTTTTTAACAGATACTTTCAAATAATTGTTTAGTGAATCAAAATTACGAAGATTTTTTGCCGGCTCTCTGGCAGGAGTTACATCTCAAACACTAACCTACCCGCTGGATTTAGCCCGAGCTAGAATGGCTGTAACTAGTAAAAATGAATATCAAAATTTAAGAGAGGTACATTATCTGTCTCTATTAAACGCTGTAATTACTGCAGATAAAATTGTAGTTTAACAAGATACTGTTAGTTTGATATAACTTTCTATCTGTATCAAAATTAGTTAAATCTTATTTGTACATTTTATGCCACAGGTTTTCATCAGTACTTGGAAAAAAGAAGGATTTAAAGCGTTTTACAAAGGTTATGTTCCCACAATGCTGGGTATCATACCTTACGCTGGAACTAGTTTTTGTACATACGGAACCTTGAAAAGATACTATAAAGGTAATTTTCCGATATTCTTTAACGGTAAACTTCCCTCACTTCTATAAGTATTTTACTTTCTCAATAACGCTAGACTTGCTCTAAAGTATTCAATTTTTTGATATTCGTGCAGATAAAATGGAATCAAACCCCACAACGGGAGTCAATTTAATATTTGGTGCTATTTCTGGAATGCTGGGTCAATCCACTTCTTATCCGTTAGATATAGTGCGTCGAAGAATGCAAACATCTACCATAACCGGATACCAATGTACTTCAATTATTGGAACATTTCGTAAGATTTACAATGAAGAAGGATTTCGTAAAGGATTCTTCAAGGGTCTAAGCATGAACTGGATCAAGGGACCTATATCTGTTGGAATCAGTTTTGCTACTTATGATTATGTCAAAGAAACTTTAACAATTTTAATCATTAAAATTAGAACGACTAGCAAGAGCTAGCTACAGTCACTTGAAATTAGTCCATTGAGTAACGAATATTTTTCGTATTATTCGCGTTTATTTTTATAAAAATGAAATAATCCATATTTGGTTGTTTTTTAAAATTCTTCAGAGGTGAAATTTTTGTCCCAAAAAAAATTGAATTTTCTAAGTATGGAATTTATTTGAGGAGATCTTTCATTTCAAAGATTATCTACATTGTGTAAATACTTTTTCTCTACTGAAGTTACCTTGCCAGAATTTACGTCTGTGATTATTTCTGGTTATTGCTTAATTTATTTTGGTTGTTTCAATTATCTTAAATGTGGAACGTATTCTTTGTTTTTAATTTAAACTTTTTATTATATTTATCGGTGAACTTTGATTTTTACTTTGACAGGTTGATGCAACTGTTTCAACAAATTTTTTTTATTTCCCTTAATTACTTTAAATCAGCATAAAAAACAGATATGGTGAGAAAAAAAATAATTTTACAAATTCTGTACTCGGAAATATTTTGTTTTATTTTGTATAATTTTAACTAAAAATTGCCGGAAAATTATTTAATAATATTCCACATGATAAAAACAATTGCGCTATAAAATTATAAATTTGTTTTTAAGCTCGTCATAAAACAATAGATCATTTGAGTATCAAAAATTTACAAAAAAAAAACGAGAATTACTCATTTTAAACTTCTTTAACTTGGATTTTCAAGAAACGTATCTATTTAGCATTCCAGTAAAAACAGTAAATTACCCTGAACTCCTAGTCAAGTTACTAAGTATTACTTAAGTATTGTGATTTAATTTAAGAAATGATTTCACCATGAAGTGTTTACCAGAGAACTGGAATTACCCATTTAAAGAACTAAACCTAAATCAAAAAACACGAGTTTTCAACTTTTAAATAGAATAAATCGACCGACAGAAACGAACTATCAATAATATTTATTTATAACGAAATACACAAATTTTTGTGAATTACATGTCTTCCATATTAATTGTTGATATTTTTGAATATATTTTGTTGATTATACGAAAATTCAGTCTTTTCATGTATCAACGAGCGATATCATACCAAACCATCGATTTTTTTATAAATGTTGGTAAGCTCTGTAACAGTAAAATAGACAAATTCGTTATATTTTTTCGAAACAATATTTGAACGGGCAAAATTCAAAATATGTAAAACACCATCGCAAAAATTTTCACATCGTGGCATGTAAATCAATTTTTTGCATAACAACGACACGAATACTTGTTCTGAAAATTTGAGCTTTATTCAGGCATGACCTACAGACAGGACACATTTCATTTTTGAAACTGAAATTATATGCCGCATTGTGAAACTTTTAATGATGCTCGATAATTACGTATTTTGAATTTCGATCACTCATTACGATGGCGAAAAATGCACACGCGGACTCTTACCATCGATTAATAAATCCAACTGTTCTTTCGTAACTGAAAAAGAATAATTCTCAGTGGAATTATTTTCCGCTTGCCAAACTTGCATTTTTAACGTGACGTTGTTTTCATCTTTAACAACCTCCATTGATTTCGGAATGCTACAACGTAGACTTAATTGCTTGGCTTTGGCTTTCAATTTTGACAAATTTTCTGTATATATTTTACATAATGTGATGGCTTGCTCGTGAGGGAAACCAATCTGAAATGTAAATAGGTGAGATTACGAACTCTTGAATCTACAAGTTTGTTTAAAATATTACATACGACATGATAATAACCTCAACCTGGTAAAGATATACAATAATTAAGCTGATTCGGTAAAACGGAATTATTCCATGTAATACAAAAGTTAAAGAGTTCTGAGATATTTTTCAACGGAATTTAAGATTTTATTCGATACGTATTAGTTGCACTTTACCCTCAAGGAATAATATTAATTGTAAACATGACTAAATTTTCACAGCTACGCTATTCATGGTAAGTGTAAGTTAATTCAAAGTTGTAAAATCAATCGTATCGTTAAAAAATAATGGAATACACACAGGAACTAAACATAATGCGCGTAGCTGTGAATATTACCCAAGTGCTTAGAATATGTGTAATACAAACGATATTTAATGAATTAATTTATTATTACCTACTAGGAACCATTTAATAAATGAAGAGAGCGATGTTTATTTAACGTAATGTATAATGGGCGAATACATTATACGTATGCAAAAATTAATTGCGCATTCGGAGCCTCATAAAAAGTATTAAATCGCAAAACCATACACTCCATTTACTTTTACGCATTACATATATAATTTAAAGCTTTTACTATGTAGTAGGAGTTGATGACCTTAAAAAATTAAACATTTGTAATTTCGATTAACACCGAAATCTAATTCATAACACCCACGGATCATTTCTCACTCGAATATCTGAAATTACATGGAAACTGGGTATTTATAACTGTTTAGTACCTACCTAATACCTAATGCCTAATTATCTACGTGAAATATAAACAAACGTCACATAAGAAAGTTTTCTTTTACTGTGTTTTATTTAATAATACTTATAATACTTAATTTAATAAGCAATTGAGTTTACGTGCATTTAAAATACACAAAAAAAATCTCGTCACAGGATGTTCTCCAACTTCAACGCAAAAATAACATTTTAATGATATGATCAACTATGGCGCAACCAAATCAGTGATAAACTACACAGTATATCGCATATCGTTGGATTTGAATTATAAAATATTTTTTCAACATTTGATATTATCATTTACCTGTTGTAATTCGTTAGATAATGTTAATTCGGTGATATCATTAGCTAAAGCGTTTTGTACGATGAACATGATAGAAGCCAATAGGGTTTTGTGTTGTAAAAGATCTGAAACAAAACAAACTTCTGAAATTTTCACTTTTTAAATTAAACGAGTAATGTATTCTTTAAAAAAAAATTTTTAAAACAAGACCAGCTAAAAATGTCGAACAATTGTACAATAAATCACGAACAACAGTTCGTGATTGCGCGTTATAACGCCACATTGCATTGCCATAACTAGAAGTGCATTAATTAATATAAAACTTCTGGTATTACCAGAAAGAAAATTAATACCAATCAATTAAAAAGAAATTATATCTGCATACACATAACTTTTCTGTAACACTAGGTACGTTATACAAAACGAATGTAGTGTAGTAGTGTGTTAACACATGATAAAACGAGATACCTACTTAGGCATTTATTTAAAAAAAAAAAACTTGTTTCCAAAGGAATTTACAAAACGTATTCTTTACTTTTTGACTTTTGAAACTATAAATTAGATGTTCAACGGATTTAGTAGGTTCATGAGTGATGAACTTACCAACTGGTAACGTAACTTTGTTATCATTTTCAATCTGAAAAAATATGATACAAACGAATTAATATTAAAATTAGCATCGAACTTTCAATTTAGGTACTTTTTACCTACTACGTATAAATTCATTATTAAAAAAAAGCCATATTTCAATACATTTCATGATTAACTTTTTTAATTTACGTTTAGCATATTTCCGAGTATCAAAAAATGATCAATTAAAATTTATCCCGAAATAACTACGTGAAAAGTAGCGTACAAAATCTATTTAACGTTTTTAGAAGATTTTTCCGAAAAAGAGAAAAAGCTTTGTCGTAAATACACTAAATTATAATCCGTTCCTTTGAAATAATGAACTTGTAGGTTACGTTTAATCCGATGAACGATATTTATTTACTTATTGAAAACTGAACAGATTTGTGTAATAACGAATAGATTTGTAATAATAATTGCGAATATTTCTTAGAAAATTCTGTCATAAAATCAACCGTAAAAACTTGAAAAGATATTAAAACGTTGATTTTTTTCAACAAATAATCATTTATCCGATAAATTCAATTATCTATTTCCAAATACTTCGTTACCCTGAAAAAATATATAGCTGGTATTGCAGTACTCGCGATTTTTTTTTTTTTAAATAACAATGACCAGACCACAGGAAATCAGTTACGGTTCGAAGACAAAAATTCTTTGAAATGATATCGATTTTGATTTCAAGAATCCAGAAATCAAGAAGTCATATTTTCAGCTGCTCACTTTGAGCGAAATAAAACAAACATGGAACTCGACCAATATTAGTAGAACATGTTTTCCGAAGAAATTTCATTTAGAATACTACCACAAGGCAGTACGGTGGTTACTCATTCTTCTGTGACAAGAGAACGCACTCCTTGTAAAAATGAATTTTACATTGAACCTCGCACGTATAACGCATGAAAAGATGTTCAAATGTAGTCTCTCAACATTATTAAATTTGGTTTTCACTATGTAACGTATCAACCCCATTTATTCTCCTTTGATTACAAGAGCTTTTTAAAGAACATTGTTACGCGTAAAAATAAAACGTAGAAATATGTATCCGAGGTCCTGTGTCTATGAAATAAATCACGTAACCTGTGAAATTCGCACAAACATCATAACATCGTGTCCATCGACGCATAGTATCAGTCTACGTCTGATGTTTTTTTAAATGCGTAATTCATAATCTTGAAATAATAAACAAAAGATGTTACAATTACGCCAGAATCCTATTGCACTTTTTTAGATTTTTTTTTTCAATAGGAAGACACAAGTAATGATGACCACTGCTCAAATTTTATTACACTGACGCTTTTTAGGGATCAACTTTTTACCTATTACTACATCGAGAAAAAAATAGCTATCTTTGGCACTTTTTTTAACATTTCGTAGCATTTAATGAACGTGAAAAATTCATTAAAACCACCACGGCAAAAACTTTTACAGAGTTCTATTTCAAAAACATCGTGAAAAGAGGTCCAGAACAATTGACCATTTAATAAATAGATTTCGTTGTAAAATTATCACTTTTTTCGCATATTCAAAAGAGAAATTTGATTTATTAAAATAGCGTGTAGTTTTATATTAATTTTCACGTAGTGTTTCGGAAACATGTTGAACTTCTTGGCGAAAAAAAAATTAAATTTATCAAAAGTTCCAAGACAAAGCACATCTTTAGGCGTACACAGCGACAAAATTTTCTAATCTTTTTTTTACCGTATAATCTGGATGAAGTAAAGTATCCACAACAGTCTGCACTAAAATCTTCAATTTTGGAATATCCTAAATAAAACAAAAAAAACAACGAAAATAGATCAATGATCAAATAAAATAAAATAATAGTGCAATATTTTCATCTCAAGTTATACGGTACATCTACCTTTAACTAAATTATCTATATGTACAGGGAATACCGAAGAAATGCTTTATATTCGTAGTTACTACGTTTGGTAATCAATTGAAAATTGGACAAATATATCCAACCTTGTAAACGGTCAAACTACAAATAGTTCGTTTGATTTACCAAATTACCAGTATTGTAACTTCAATAACCTTGTGAAATTTCTTCACGTTGAAACATTAAACTCGTTAATTAATAACCGATCAATCGATTTCATAAAAATTTTCAGGTGAATACAGAAAAATGTAAATTTAAACTCACAATCGCATGAATTCCATGAACACCGGCCAAAATCCAATCCGGTACTTCGTCGTCGCCGCAGAAACGAAATCGCTGGAATACAATGACACAAATATTCCATATAGACACCTACTTCTTCGAGCATATACGTGAACTTTACAGGGTATGAAAACTTACTACAGGCATATTGAAAAATTATTCAATCAAAAAGCAACCATTAATTTTACCAGGAGGTGGCTCTTTACGATGAAACTACTTTCACGAGAATTTCCACTTGTGCTGTAATTCAGTTAATCCTCACCTGTCATGCATGCTTTCATTAACATCTGAAAACGTATTATAACGTAAATGAGAATAATAATAATCATTTCTTAGATTTTACTTACGTTTCGTGGTAATAATAATTGCTCGAGGATATGGCTTTTTACGTTTACAATGTAACGCAAAAACAATGCTACAAATACTTAACATATTGTGTTAACAAACTTACTCCGCGATACACCTTTTTTCAAAATTTAGCATTATTTGATCTTTTCCAGTAAACTGTATGCGAGATGATATTTGTAGATAGAATTTTACAATCAATATAGTTTTTTTTAAACGTTATTCTTTATTTATGTAAATATCAATCGTCAGTATTGATAACAAACAAGATGATCGTTCGCCATTTCGTTAGTGCTATTCATTTTCAATTCCCATATAACAGATTTAAATTTTTTCATTAAAAAAAATCATTAAAACGGTATTATTCTTATCATGTATCGTTGTTCTTGTTGATATGGTAATAAGCAATGGAATTTTTCATTGCTAATAAACTACGAGCAGATGATAAAGAATTTATTAATTTACTTTTCACCTATAAAAGGCATAAAGGCCAGATTCCCGTAACAAATATCGTTATCAATAAATTCTAGGACGAAAATCTTGAATTTAAATAATCACTTGTTTTTTGAAACTTTCCCATGAAAATAGTTAAAGTTGCTATAAATCTCTAAAAACTGCTTTTTCTACACGAATACAACACACCAAGTTCAAGACACAGACACAAATAAGTTGATAATTTACTTAGATGTAATCTCATTTAGGAAAAGTTACGCATATTATCCTCAAAACTATTCCGAAGAGTTAAGTACATTAGGTAAAAAATCACCAACGTCATTTTCCGTGTGATTATAAAATGCATCGATGCACAACGTTTACTTCGACATTATGTCGTTAAATTATTCCCAACTGAAATTCGTGTTTTTTACAACTTCAACAATTCCCATCGAATACTTAATTGCATTTGTATGATTCCTTAATGATATCTACTTTGCTCTAGTAACATGACGAGGGAAGCTCTTACACCGTATCATATATAACGCAAGACTCTTCGTTGGAAATTACAAAATTCTAATAATTAAAATCTCTCCTAGAGAAATCTACATGTATTTTGAAAAGCTTTTGACAGACGAAGAGTTGGGTATTGTAATCTTATGAAATAATTTAAGGAAGTAGCATGAAGTACTGTATGCTACATACGTCTACGTGTATAACATTTCTTTTTTGTCTGAAAACAACGTAAGCAAGACGTATACGTATTCGAGTAACATGATATTCTCAGAACCTAAGAAATTTCTTCTTAATTATCAAAAATTTCGATAATTTTAAATTACTCGCGGCTAATTTTCTGGTTTGAAAATTAACTTCTTACGTGTTAATAATGTTGCGTTATTTAAGAAAATGTTTTTTTTTGATACACGAAATTTTAACATCAGCGTGAAATTTTGATCGAGCTGATTCTTCTTGAAACAGGAAGGAAACCAGGCCATAGGAAATATTGAGGGAGAATGATGAAGCAAAATCAGCCACGATAAGTCTAACCGGCTGCGTACAAGATAATAAAATTACGCGTATGGTTTACAGTTCAAGATATTTAAAAATTTAATATGCATATGTCGAGACATACTCACTTATATCAAAAAATCAGATAATTTTCTGAACACATTCAAAATTACGATGCTAAAACTATGAAAGTGTAGCTCTTTTGGTACTTATCAAATAACTCGTTGAGAAGTAATCATAACTTCATAAGTGACCGACTTGAAACAATTTATTGCCTTCGTAAAGCATAAATTACGGTTTTTTCCCATTGAAGTATCAAGCTTAATTGTTTCTTTTAATTTTCAGAACGCGTTGGATTTATCACAGCTTGATAAAGTTATTTCCCAGAATCATTTTTCTTACATTTGTTCAATTTTCATTTTTCTGTACGCCTACTTATATATCCAACTGGTGTCTAATTGATCTTGGCAACTTTTTAGAGAACTTTTGTGCAATACTTTTGGTTGGTAACACTGATTGTCATACATCACGTAAACAAATGTTACCAACTTGCGATTAAAAATAAATTGTTATCAGATGGTTGAGTTCAATTTTTGTGCAATATTTTCGGTTGGTAACATTGATTGTCATACATCACGTAAACAAATGTTACCAACTTGCGATTAAAACGAAATTGTTATCAGTTGGTTGAGATCATTTAGACGAGCGATATATGGAGTAAATATATTTACTTGCCTCACAACAAAGAAACTATATTAGGCAAATATTTATAATTATTTCAAATTTTGAACATTCAAATAAATCCATAATTCAACGAGCAACAATAAATCTGAAATGGAGGTCACTCTGAGCAGTTCCCCATAAGTATCGCTGAGTTACTTTGCTCATGCTTGCAGAAAAGATAAAAATAAGAAAACTTTTAAAACACGAATACAAAATAATTTATTATTATCACATTCATCAAGAATGGAAACGTGTAAGTGCGAAAATTGAGAATCGCTTTTACTTGGAAACTAATTCAAAGCAACATAATTAATCCGTTGGTTTCCGCGAAGATGTAGATTTTCATAATCGTTCGTAGGTGGTGGAAAGATGGTTTATTGGTTCGCGCAAGATGTGAATTTTTAATACGCTTCTCAAAACTGCACGTAATACAGCACCATATTAAATGGTTAACTTGTTCGAAGTTGACCACCGAAGATAAAAAACGACTTCACAAAGTAAACACGTTTAATCCGCCGTTTGAAGTCAATAGAGCAAATTTAATTCGAAATTTACGTCACTTTTACAGCGAATTACTCGATTTAACATTTTAACGTATAATAAACACCTAATTGATAAAAAAAACAAGCTTTCTTACCCTCATATCAAACAAATATCTCTTCTTTGAAACATGTCTGACAAGCGAAGTGAAGCTTGGAGGCAAACATCTCTTACATTTCAGTTACAAATTAAACTCCGTCATTGAAACTTCGAAAGATTCACCATTTCGTGTTACGCGTACACAATGGAAGATTCAAATTTGAAAAAAATCAATATTCGCAATGATAAGAACTCTTATCTACGCTAATCAAATTCCCTAGAAGTTTATTGCAAACAGAATCCGTGTTACCGGATTGTAGTACCGCGAAAACGAGATAATTAATATTAATTATGAAAAAATACTGTCAAAAAGTCAACCAGTTCGCAAGTATTGACTGAAACACGGACATGAGCGCCATACTACCCAATTAGTCGGAGTTACCGCTTTACAATCGGGTAAGCCGCGCGAGTATTTCACTTAGTTTGAAATACTTTCGAGTATTTTGTTCGTTTTACAAAGTCAGCATAAATTTAGTGAATCGTTCGATGACGTGAATTTCAACCATACATTGTCAATCTTCGAGTACAAATGAAACCATAAACTTGAAATCGGGGTAAGTGCTACGATTCGTTAATATTTTTCCTATACACGCGTATCAAATCACGATTTGAGATTTATTCAAAAGCGATGTCCTCGAGAGAAATTTCCAACTCGCGGAACGCTCATTTTTAATGAAATTACTATGCTGAAAATTTCAATTATTAGTAACTCGAAAAATTTCACATATTTCGATACGTAGGCAAAACAAACGAGCGGAATTAATTTTAAGCGAACCTTGTACACACGAAACTGACACCTCCGAAAGGTAAAATTTTACGAATAAATGAAATAATTTACCTTAGATTAATATTTTCTCAACTTCCGTCGTAATTCGAATTCTAAAAATATAGAAAGACTCGTTTACTTGAAAAATGCGGCATCAATCAACGTTATTAATTGTTTATTCACTTAGGGGATATTTTTCGAGTGAAAATCACTTCGACTATTAGAACAATTTCCTCAAAGGGCATCACTAAGTTGAGACTGTTGGTACAAATTAAAAGTCTCAGATGATGCGGTCGTAAAAATATTTTACCAAGAATTAAAATACTTCTTAAATAAAACCCGAATGTAAAAAAAAAAAAATTGTTCAACACGATAATACACTCACGAACAACTGATTTCTTTCTGATACATGAACAACCTATCAAGTCTTAAGAATGATCAGGATTATACATCCTTGAAAAAAAAAAGAAAACGTGAGATAAAATAAGGTGATTTTGATACAAAAATTCATGACTTTGTAAACCGGTACAGCTGGAAAAATGCAAAATTATGCAAAACCATATATAAAACTCATTTATCTGTTGAAAATTTCATGATTTGTAAAGATATCACAAAATAAATAGAAAATAAAGTATAATAGAAAAAGATTTGCTTTTGCTTAATAGTTTGCAGCCTGGATTAAGTACTCGCATCATTTTGTTTGTTACAATTCTTAGCTTTATTTCTTGTTCTCAAGTGTAAATAAAAACTTCCTCAAGCAAGACGTTGCAACGAGCAAAAAAATTTCGATACCTGCTGAATTTACAAATGATCGAAAAACCTCTAAATGACCAAAAATTGTTCTGATGAAAAGAGGTGAAGTAAATTTTTGATGAATACGTCTTTGAAAAACACAATTTTTAACCAAAAACGTTGTTTTTTTTGTTTTAATTTAACGCCTTAAAATTGTTTAAATTACATTTTTTGCATTGAAATTTTTTCGCGATAAAATTACTATAATTTTTACCATTTCTCCGATACCTACTAAAAATCTTCTTACTTACTAGTCACAAGGTCAATGACCTCGTTATAAAGTTCTACATGTATTTGATACTTCTCAAGCATTTAAAAATGTTCACTTTCGTTCTTTTTAAAACATATTATGAGGATATTGAAACAAGTAAAATTATCAAATTGAATCGTAATAATAATTTAAAACCTTTTTAAAGAGTTCTCCGCAATATCGTAGGCATAAGAAAAAAATGGAAAAAAGTACAAAAAGGAATGGTAATTCGAGACAAGTTCTTTACAAAGGTTCCACTTGACTAATTTCTTTTCAAAATTTGTAAAAATGATTCTTTCCTCGAAATTAGCTGATTGTTGTACCATAGTCATATTTAACTATTCCGGGTTAAAGCATAATTTCACTTTTCGTTCGAAATAACAATTCGAAAATAAATGTGCTGTAAAGCGGTGAAATTTGCGCTAAAAAAATGATATCAAGTTTTCTGCATTGTTGTATAAACATATTGCATATTTTATCACTTTTTCCAAAATTATCAACATATGAATTAATCTGAAACGATGTAATGAATAAATTTTAGGTGCTAAAACACTGAACCAACAGTGAGGAAAAATCATTGAATAAAAACCCCAAACGGAAGTCATGATTGGTAAAGCAATACCTGGTTTCCTAAAAAATTCACAGAATGTTCATAAGATATCGATACTTTACCCGCGATGGAACTACTGCAAGGTATTGATATGCATTATTTCTAAATTAAATCATCAATGATACATTTTTATCGAGTAATTAAATCATCAAACGTAAAATATACTCGAAGCAAGTTCACCCATGAAAATGAGTAAACCCTTTGAAAGCTGCGTTTCATTTTTAAAAACCTCAGAAAATTAATCAAACTTCCGGTTACAACTTTTATCATTGTACTTTTGCCTCATCTAGTAACCGCATTAAAGGTAAATTTCCGTCAAATATGTCGGCCATACAACTACATTGTGGTCATCATACATTCCATAAGGTGTTATTCACCATTGAACCAATCACACTGGACTTTTTTCGCAACAACTCATTACTTAGATATTCATAATAGAAATTGGAAGAAAAAAACTATCTAGATAAACTAAGAACGAAACATTTCGAGTCAGTAACACCGCGAAATACATTTAGTTAATTAATATTAAAAATTTGTTCGAAAAACCGGATTACGGTTAATAATTTTGAGAATAACTTGTTCTTGAATATTAATTTTAATGGGATTAGTATATTTTTTTCAATTGATCCTTTTTTTTTTATAAGTCGCGCAACTAGACAGACAGCAACGTTGGTGTTAATGGTCAAACGTACTTCCGCTACACGTTTTCGCCGAGAAAACCCTCGATTTGGTGGCGACAAGAAAATTAAATAAACAAAAAAGGTCATAGTGTCACCATAAAACATCAGCTTGCGTACAAGTCCGCAACATAATGTGACATTTTTCATGTCACTCCGCCACAATGATGTTCATCCGAAGACGTCATTTGATGTCACGTGCCACTCCCAATCATGTCACGTCACCATAACAATGACTTGTCATCATATCATGTCATTTAAAATGCTACCATGACATGATCACATGTTCACTCTGACCATGACACGTCAGCACGACAACAAATAGTCATCTATGACGTAGTATAGTGACATGAAAAAGTTATATTTTTCGTTGAACATGAATATACGACCCATAACTCGTTTTAAGAGGAAAAAAACAATCACCTGTCATCATATGTCATCACCACACTTATTACCATGACAACGCCATGACATGTTACCATAATATGTCATTGTTCACGCCACCATGACATATCATTCGATATATCACCCAATACATGATTGTGTCACTCACGACTACGCCACTTGAACATTGCAATGACGTTCATCATAACAAGTCATTACACATCATATGTCAATCATAACCGCAACACATCACAATGATAATGACTTGTTATGGTATAGTATATCACATATGATCATGATATGTCACCATAACGATAACGTGTCATCTACTAATTGTTATGACAACAAGAAAACATCAAGAATCACTCATGAGCATGACTACGGCTTCTCTCATTGTATATATCACTCATGATCATGATACGTCACCATAACAATGATCTGTCATCTATGACATGTTATCATGACATGAGAATATTATGATCATCACCCATGAGCATGACAGGTCGCCATGACAACCACGTGACGCTTTGAATCACTTATGAGCATGACTACGGCTTCTTTCATTGTATATATCATTCATGATCATGATACGTCACCATAACAATGACCTGTCATCTATGACATGTTATCATGACATGAGAATATCATGATCATCAGCCATGAGCATGACAGGTCGCCATGACAACCACGTGACGCTTTTTTGTGTGCCATAGCCAAGACATGAAAATGTCGAAATAAATTTTGCCATATTTATCGCAAAATCAATTATCACTTTCATCGCCATCGTACTTGATATCATTTAAAACATTAAATTACGCATATTTTATTCGTGAAACATCTTTTTCTAAACGAGTAGGCTCCTGTCCTACTTCAGTCCATATCATGATTGCTTGCGAGAAAGTATAAAAAATCATCAAATAATCTTTCAGTAACACAAAATGTTTGAAAATATCAAAAAATTAATCAATTTTTACTTTTTGTCATTTTCTTTTGAAAGAAAATTTCCGGAATGTGGAAACAAGTTAATCAGAAATTGCTACTATTGGATCAAACTTATACTGCGATTTTTGATTGATGGAATTACAAAAAAAAGGTGAAGAATAAGACTTCTCCGTCACATCAATTTTCAATACGTTGAAAAATTACCTACATTTATACAGAAGCATCAATATAACCCATTTTCGTAACCTATTTCAGTATAAAATCCCATTGAAAATTCTTTTAAAATCAAAATTTGATACTCATAATTTCTTTTACGTTTTTAAGTTGACACATTACTATAATAACATAACCAATTTCAACTTTAAACCAAAAAAATAGTTACACGGTGATTCAAATATCCTATTCGAGTTTATTATGAAAAAAATACGGAGTTTGTTGTGCTATGTCCCTGAAGATCTGAAGTTATAACGTGAAAAATATTTTTTTTTCTTCCAAACAAACTAAACTGATGCAATTACTCATTTCTAATTCGCAATCCCACCCTCTCCCATTTTAAAAATCACGACTTAATTTATCGAAAAAAAAATGCGAATAAATTCAAAATACTACCTACGAAGAAGCATAAATGCGTCGGTATTTTACAGGGGGTTGAAGAAAGCAACCAATAGGATGCTTCGCTTTCTATATAAATGAATATCAAAACACTTACTTGTTTCGCATTCACAGTGGTGAAACGGGCAATTCAAGTAAATACTCCGAAAACTCCGCAAAAGCTTTGAAAATCAGGTAAAAATGCGATAAATATTAAATTTTTTTAAATCATTTCTACGCACTTCTTTTCTTCGAATGTGTTTCGTTTTATTATTTATTTTCTTGGTTTTCCGTGCATCAAACCCTTTCAACGAACATTTTCTTAGTTTTTTTTGGTTATAATTTTAATAAAATTGGGATTTTTTTCACGTTTAGCTGTTCAATTATTGATTGCGATCACGTATTAAAACTAGTTTGATTTTACGATATTTTACTGGTTGCCGACGCTATAACCAGCATGTAGTGAATTTGCTAACTTATTTACTTGAAAAAAAAAATCTTACCGCTTTATTATGCTTTTATAGAGAATTTTGTTTATCTGGTTCGTTCTTTTCGATGTTTAAAAATACCGAGATGAAAATTAATTTCCTAGATTACCTTAATCATTCCGTTAGTAAAAAATTATAAGTTTGAAGTTTTTAAAGAAATACAACTTTTTTCAAATCGTGCAAATACATTAAATAATTAAAAATCGTCATCTTTCAATATGTAGTTTTTTACAGCACATCAAAACCAAACAAATTCGAATTTAATTAATAAAAATTGCTTTTTTTGCAAGTTTTCGTCATATCTACGTATTTCTTTTTATTTGCTGTTTCGAACTAAATACTATTCATTTCGAATACTAAAAATCATAGAATTAAAATTATCGATATTTTAAAAGTCAAAATATATTTAAAAAGAATTAATCGTAGATGAATAAACGAAGTTGAAAAAATAACGAAAATTTGTAACCGTGACATTTGAATTTTTCAAACTACGATTTTTACGTCAATTTAGACATTGTATCGTACTTCGATGAAATTTTCAATCAATGTTGCTCAACTGGTTGCAAATTTTTGTATTCCACGTATTTTATTTTGATTAATACGACAGCAAGCAAATACGTAATAAAATGCATGTACATTGTACATCGTATGCGTATTTTTTTTTTTTTTAATAAAAAATAACAAATAATTTTCAAGAATTCTCATTATATGAATACTTCAAAATAAATTTTAAAACGAAATTTATAAAAAATTATACATATTCAATAAACCTTTTAAATTCGCTAACTTTTGGTTAAATATATCATCAAAAAAGAAATTACGAAATGAAATTTACATAAATTGAATTTAATCGTTTTAATATTTACAATATCGTAAAAATTCACTTTCACCGTCACTCAACGATATTAAAATTTTGATAGAACATTAAACGAAAATATCTTGAAAAATGCATAAGAACATTGCGAAAATTTCTGTAATATTTTATAGGCGTGTTAAAATTCGATAATTTTATGCATACGTTAGTTCAACATACAAATCATTCACCTCGAACGTAGGTTTCCACTAGGTAAATATAAACGGCCGCAATCACATTATCAATTAGAATTCGTTCATGCTACAAATCAACCCCACGTTTGATGGTAGACAAGGGACATGTTAATTATAAGAAACGACGATAGAATTATTAAGGTGATAATTTCAGTTTTATTATACAACAGAAAATCCAAAATATACGTCACAACTTGATATGACGCAGATGAGTAGAAAGAGTAATACTGTTCCTCAAATGGCGACCCCCTCTAGCCATATGTTTTCACTTGGCTCAACTTGCAGAGGGTTCTGGAATTTTTTTATAGAATTATTTGCTAATTTTCAAACAATTCTTTTCTATTTTTATGAAAATACTAAATTATTTATTTTTGGCAAAATAACTGCTCGTTGAAATTGAAAAAAAAATATAATTTATAAATTGTCTCATGTCTGTTATAAATTACCAGAAGAATTAAATGTCCAAACACTTCATGTCAGTGGCAACTGATATAATACAAAATATCTATATTAAAATCAGTTTTTCTTATTTTTTGAAATACAAGAACTAGGCAAATATCGATCACTTTTTAAACAAAACTGTAATAAATGGGAATTAAAGCCCGAAGAAAGATAATTAAAAGATGATTTACGTTTGGCGTTATAACACTAGTAACACTAACGAATAAAATAGCGACTGAGACAGATACCAGCAGGTTACACGTATCATTTGCGAATCGAATGGGCTCTTTTTAATAAACTATCCAACGTCAAAATATGTGGGATAATTTTTCAAAAAAATTAAACAGTTCATCAAATCGTAGTTTTTACGAATCCAAGTCAAATATTTCATAAAAGTAACCAAGGTTACTCACTTGCAAGTTGCAAGACACGCTAAAGTGATAAGATATCACATTTTCTGTTCAAAAAAAAAAGTCCTCTATATTTTATACTTAGCACGTAATAAGTGTAAAAGCAATTATTAATTATTTTTACTTTTTTTTGAAAAATTTTACTTTTTCTGCGTCTAGTTTTTTTTTTTTGTCAAATACATTCTAATTACGAGTAATATTCAAACCATTTAAATTGAGAAATTTTTATTCTAAAATATGATTCTCATACAATTCAATAGATTTTGTAAATTCAATTTCACATCTAAAATACAAAATATCCAATTTAGAAATACTACATCTAATGGTTCTGTTTTTTTTTACCCTAAAATACAACATAATCCATTAAAAAAAATTGAAAGATACAAGTAGGTAGGTACCTACAATCACAAACCAAAAGTGGAAATATCGGAGCGTTTTCGGTGAAAAAAAAAAACACCAATTTAACTGATTCTACAGGAAATCCACAGCAATTTGTATACAAAATCGTTGATATCAATTAATTTTAATTTTTTCCATATTAATCGTCACAAGCCAACGGAAAAAGTCGGAATAGAAGCGTGCATTAATTAGGAAATTTGAAAAATAACACCGAATTGCCTATTTTTCATAGAAATTTTCGCTTTACTTTTACTACCATTATTTATCTAAGCCTAAGCGCAGGTTCTACAAAAACAAGCCATATGTTGTAGTAGTGATTCCAAGCAGACATCGTGTGAATTAAATTACCTTTTTTTTTTCACAATAGAACAATCGTAAAGAAATTTTGAATTATACTTAAAAATTGAATTAAACAAATAATAATTTGGAAATATTTTCATACAAAATACGCATAAGATTTTTAAGTTTTTTTTTTCTAGCCCAAACGTAACGTAGATATTATCTTTATACATTTTGTATGATTTTTTACCACTAAAGAAGATCAAATATCATTGAACTACACATTAATCTATTATGATTACTTTGCATGGTGAAAAGCACACGCTATAATAATTTTAACGTTTAGAGGATTAGAAGTTTATTAAACGCATGGAAACTTTGTATGGAGTAAGTAACGTTTCCCGCAGCGAAATCAAAATTTAAGCACAACAGATACTTCCGATTATCCACTTGTTAGGAATTTTATTACTTTCAATTTTTTTTCTCGTATCAAGGCCGTATGTCTAACCATTAAGATGTCCTTTCAATTTAGAAAAACCCCAGTTTAAAGCAGACCACCTTTTCAAACAAAGATATTTCTCATTTCTTGCCTTTGCGATCACTTTATAAACGAATTAAAAACGTACTCAACAGTGGTCTGCGTAATTTCACGATTTCTTCTTTTAAAAGATGGAACTACTTGTATAGTGGGTTGCATAACCAATGTTTGCAGGAAAAACCCTATGTGGAATATCGCTCTGTAGGACGAACAAGTGTTTGTTTTAGGATATCATATCAAAAAATTGTCCCATTTGATGAACAACTGAAGTTGTGGGATCTTAGAGACCTCATTTTTAAAAATAAATCAAGCAATTTTCCGATATAATATTCTTAAACATACACTTGAGGAGCGATATTCCAAAACGGCCTTGGTCCATTTTTTTCAAAATGCGTTCTATGACGTCATTTGGTGAAGAATTATGTAAACTTCATTCCTATACTTCTAACCCATCAAATGTGGCGTGAATCCCATGTAAAAAGCCAATTAAATTCACCGCTGTCAATGTAATGTAACCACATGTGTACCACGTTTTTTCGTAAAATTTTGAAAAGTGAACAGAGGCCGTTTTGGAATATCGCTCTTCACTTATTGGCAGTGTTGCCAACTTAGCGAATTTCCCGCTATTTCTAGCGATTTTGGATCCACGAAAATAACTAGATTTTGCTTTTTAGCTATTAGCGGGAATCCTAGCCATTCTTAATTTATCTAGCGGGAATCCTAGAGTTTTGGTCAAAAGAAATAGCTACGTATTTCAGCTTTTTATCATTATTTTAGTAATTTAAATTGAGTTTTTTCAGTTTTTTGTTTTCTGAACGCGGACAAACGTGAATTATTCAATTTTTTTTGTTTCTGATTGCTTGTGTTATTTTAATGAAAAATCAGCTAGCGGTAAATCGTAATTTCCAGTTGGCAACACTGCTTGTTGGTCTTACAGAGTGATATTCCATAATTTTAATTTTCCCGGGCAGTTACAGGGATTTTAGTGGCTTTTCCTGCAAAAATTTATTATGCAACCCACCATACCTGTAACCTTAGGTGCTGAGACTTTCAACAATATGCATCAGATACCTAAATATCAATACAGACGTTAGAATATAATGCAGAATTCTCGAAAAATCTGTCACGAAAAAAACATCTAAAATTCCCAAGTAATGCGTAAGTAAATTTGGCATTCGGTAGTGTCAAAATTGACATAAAAAAATTTTTCATGGAGACATCTCACAATCGGTGACTACTAGAGCGTTTTCCAATTGCTGGAAAATTCCAATGCCTATTACATTACTAAAGGTGTTCGATTAATTGTGATCCCGTCGGGAAAATAAATTACTTTTTTCGATTTCAGAGAGAGAGAGAGTGGTAAAGGTGGAAATGACTAAAACAATGTTGAATTGAACATCTTTCTTTTGATTTGAAAATCAAATTCGGTATTATCCGTTCCACATCGGATTGAAAAATTGCAATTTATTTAGTTTAAAAGAATTATGTAAACTGCAACCCCCCTCCTCGATTCCTATATCAAGAATTTCGCACCATCGCCTTGAAGTTTTTAAAATTCTAAAAAATCCTTAATTTTTGATTTTTTTCGGATATCAATCCAAGTTGGTCAAATTGTCAAACCAAGGTCAGTTCTTTGCGTATGCGACCGTTGAAAATCAATTAAACACAGTTCGAAGATATTTTGACGCCAAGAGATCCAGTAAATTACTCCCGCAGCATCGAACGGTTATTAGTTTTCTACATTTTACCATTTTAAGCCATACTCGATGACAACGTACCCATAACAAAATTACAGTTTAACGTTAAGTTTTTGGTATGAACGTTATTCCCCAAAAGCAACCCCATTCAGAAAAGACTTACCTATAGGGAACAAAACAAAATAACTCCTGTGTTTTCCATTAAAACCAGAAACACAACCGACTACGAACAAGTGATGTCAACCCTCACTTCTTTCACCTCGTACAATGTAATTAACAATATTTGCAAAACGAATTAGAAATGAAACGGGCGGCTACACGTGAATGTGAAATTATTCGCACTTCGAGGATATGAACACCTAATCGTATCAAATTTATTATCCGCCACGTCAGACGCCTCGCATTTGATTAGCTCAAGCAACAGTCGAAATTCTCCATTAAACGACTCTTTACCTGTGTGCGCATTCGGCATTTGTGTAAAAATTTCGAGAATTTAAATACAACGCGTTTAAAAATGATAATCGCCGTTGGTGATATAAAAATGATTCTAATTTTATACATATTCTTATTAAAATTCATTGCGAGCGAAATATTCAAAGGTAAATCGCCTACAGAAAACTAAATTTCACTAGTTCAAATTTCATCGTTGTTTATGAAATATTAAAATTTTTCATTTAAAATGTAATACTCTTTAAATAAATCCGTTTCTGGAAAACGTACCATCAACATGTTGCATTTTGTTATATTAAACACACATACACAAAGGCATTTAATATTACAAAATATTTTCAAAAATATTTATCTACATTTTTTCAAAAATTTACTCTTTTTTTTATAACGTAATAGTGACTGAAACTTGTTTAATAAACAAACAATTTTCTAAATTTTCAAATATAATTTAAAAATCGTTAAGAAGTAGTTCGATAATTATGATTTAATATTCGTATTTTATGCTAATATGAATTTTAATCGAAAAATCATTATTGAGTTTTTAAATTCACGTAAGACGAAAAGTTACGTATTTTTACTGGAAAATTTTTTTTCAGGTAATCAATAAGTTGCTTCCGTAATAAATTTGCAGTTTATAAAATAAATTATGACTTAATCACACAACGCTTTTTAACGTTAAACAAAAAAAGATTATTTAACAGAAAATGAAAACATTTGCATAGAGACCTTATAATTACTTTAGCTGTATTGACCGTAAAGAAAAAACGAATTATAATGAGATAACGTTATAACTTATACTACAACATTGTATCAGCACTTTCTATTTGTTTTCTTTTCAAATTCAGTAATTTCAATTAAAAATTAAAATCTTTTTAGTAGTTATTAGAAGTAGAAACATTGAAAGTACGTTTTATTTTTCCTTAAATCACTTAAATAAGTCTAATATACGGTTTGCTGTTTATAACATTTCAATTTTTTTTTGGAAAAGAAAATAATTGAAGTTGACAAAAATTATATTAATTTTCTGACTAAATTCATGCACGTTGTCAATTCGAAATAAAATTCAAAATGTAAAGTAAATTTTCTCCAAAAATGAGTTTTTGCCATCGCTTAATGATAATTTTTTATCAATATGCATTTTTGATAAATGCATAAGGATATTGCACACAGATCTGAGAAGGAAATAGTTGACCATTTTACTTTCATCAGTGATCACTGACATGTTTACAAGAACAATTATGAATGCGGATGTCTCACAGTAGAAATACAAAAATTGACTTGTTCTAGCCGGACTCCATCATTTGTGAAGTCCCATTCAGAGTATCGGAAGTATTTCAAATGTAATATAATATTGGAAGATTGTTGTTGACAGTTTATTTTATACGTTTATAATAAATAAAACAATAAAATAAAATATTTTGCCAAAATTACTTCGATAAGTTTAGGTAACTAACGTTATCAAATCTTCAAATCAAATCAATTATTGGAAATTTGATACTTTTGGATTGGAAGCATGTATCTTCTACGTTTCAAAATCAATTTTTACTTAACTGAAAATGATTTAACGTACCAATAAGCATCATGCAGTTCAATTCTAGCTCTCAACTCTATAAATTATACTGAAATGAAATTAAATCAAAATTCCATTTTCTTATTTGTTATCAATCGCAATAATCATTATTATTGAATACGGTTTTCGAACATACCCGAACATACCCGAACGTGACCCGAACGGGACTAGTGAAAAAACAGCTTACGAATGTGGGGGTCCGATGAGTGAGATTTAAGTCACAAATTGTGAATTTGTGATTAGACAACCAAAACAACAAATTATGTTTCGCATACAAACATTGATCATTTTGGCTTAATATACAAAGTGTTGTTTACTTATAAAAGTGCACCTACACATACTTCAACATATTAAAAAGAACTACCAACACTAATACCATTTGATCGATTAGTGATAAGCAATGTTATACGTATTTAGAGTATTCTAAGAAGATGCGTACTCTTTGAAAATTGTTCAAAGATGAAGTTCTATTCACTGTGTAGTGAAATCAATAAAAATTAAATTAATGATGTACTAAAATAATGTAGTTTTTCACACATTATCATTCTATATGTATTTCACTATTACATAGTACTTTCCTACCTACCCTTAGACGTATTGATGTCCCCGAAGGATTACACATCATACAATAGCATTTTCATACGCCACAATCTTTCCTTGTAACCTCTTTCAAACCCACTCAAGCTAACGAGATTTATGCGAGTAGGTTTTCGCTTTCTGTTTTCTTCAGCTAGTTAACGTTACTTTGATTTTTAACACAATTCGTGTGTACACGGATCTTCGAAGTGCAAAAGAGTACGTGTCTTGTAATCACAAATTATTCAAGATATATTTGTCAAACTGCGAAGCTGAAATTAGCTGTTATTTTTGAATTTAAGCGAAATCTCAAATAAAAATGTTACAGTAATTCATACTTATCTTGATATAAAAAATACATCAACGGAATGATCAACTTTCATTCAACAGCTTGTATCATGAAGTTTGCGAGCGTCGAAAGAATTATTAATTTTGATAAATAAATATACGATTATGATTTCACGGTATATAATCATACATACAAACAAAAGTGACGTTATTAAATGATACGAAAAGAATAATTTCGAAATGACGATTAACCATCGTAAACACGAAATTATCATTCAACTTGATGTAAATTTTCAACGTACACAAAAAGTAACATTACATATTTCAACCTTTTATCACAATTACGCGATGGAATTCATTCGTAAAATTATCATCCTTTAAAATAAATTTCATAGATTTGCACTTGTTATTCTCTCTCAATCGTTGGGCTTTATCCTGAAAGCGATTTCTTATGTTTTGTACGGTTTGCAGAGGAAGCTGATAGAATAACGAAATGAGAACTTTCAAAAATTCGTTTTCTATCGTTAAAATGAATTAAACGAGTAAAACTTTCACATACTTCTTGTTGTTTGTAATGTAATTCTTCTCAATCGTTTATGGATTAAAATTAAGTCCCTTTGAGAATTTTCGTTGAAAATTACAACATTATCTTCGTTTTATTTAGCATATTACACGTATCCATCGTAGTTTCACAAATTTTCAATCGAATATTTTATCAAAGTCTTTAAGAAAAGTTCGTTCTTAATAGTATGTAAATACTTCCTTCGGTTATGGATTACAATTCCTCTTTGAAATAATACTTTCAAAAACATCAAATTTTATCAAATATTCGTAATGAAGTTATTAAAGTTGATTTTTTTTAGATTTCAACTAAAGTAAATTTTTTTAAATGAGATCTCGAGTAAATGATTTATAATAAATATTTTTTTTTTTAGAAACGTGAAAATAACGGAAGTGTTTTAATTATTAACAGCGGCGTTATACACGAAAATGTTCAATGCAAAGTGTTTTTGTTTACCAGAAATAATCTTGGAGAACTTTCAATTTTCATAAGAATAATAAAAGTTATTTACCTAACTTTGTTGTAATTATCTTACGACGACGGTTGTCTTTATCTAATGACTCAACATATTTTTGTAGACTAATTACAAATCATTTTGATGAAAACTTGGAAAAATTTAAAACAGATAAATGGCTAGTTGGCTACCCATCATTGGCGATCCCAGCGCGTTGGGGGTGGCAGTCTGAATCTCCCCCTGTCTACTTTATCAGTTAAATCAGGAGTTCAGGAAACAATTTTAATTAATTCATTTTTTTGTTTTTTTTCAGAATGAAAGTATTCCTTTCCAAAATCATACATTATACACTCGTGTTCGGAATAGCACTAAACATTGATGGAACGTTCGCTCAAGCAGAATCCACACTTCAAGATATAATTAATTTATGCAACGAACAAAGCACGTTACATTGCGAATGGCTAGAAAATTACAAACAGCAAAACATGGTAAACGATGTATTGCGACAACTATCAGAAGATAGCACAAATTTTGGACAATATCATCCAATTCATAATCACATAAGTCCACGTTTTGCCTCTTACGAAAATCCAAAGGAAGTACCTCAGTATCCTTTTTCAGCTGGGTGGAAAGGACAATTGAATAAAATCATGAATAACAATTGGAACAACGGCAAAACGGGCAAAATTAGATCGCGAAAACCGTATAATTACGATAATAAAAGAACGCCTCCCAATATGTTCTCTAGCTGGGGCGGTAAACGAGTTCCTCTAACAGCAGACGATACGGCCACTAAAAGAGAACCTGCTTTCTCCAGTTGGGGAGGTAAACGAACACAGAAATTTTTCAATTGGGGAGGCAAACGAAGTATTCCAGAGAGCGAATTGAGCGAGTCTTCGGAGAGTAATTATGAACACAATATAATGAAAAGAGCCGCTGAACCAAGGAAAGACGACGAATCACTCGATAGGAAAAAACGATCAACTGATAAAAAATTATGTTTAAACGATGAACTAAATTTACAAGAATTGTTTAAGGAATTCATCGAATGGTCTCGTAGGCAACCAGAACAAAAAAAAGGATCTTTCTATAAAAAAATGTTTACCGTTAGTACATTACATAGTCCAGATAATCTAAGTCGAAGAGCAGGATCGTTTTTCCAATGGGGAGGAAAACGAAGTTTGAAACAAAACTAATAAATTTGTGTTACAAATCTTCGTAAGCGCATTTCGTCACTGCATTTAAAAAAACAAACTAATTAACTAACTAAACTGATTTGATAAACTTATTGTATTTGTAAAAATGTAGTGACAAGATGCACTTTTTCATACTAGTCATTACAAATTTATACCTTTTACCTAATTTAGGCTTGTTAAAAAAAAAATCTTTTAAGTTAATGTATTTTCATTTTTATTCTAAGAATGTAAATCTTTGAATTATTTTGTCACGACATCAATGTTGTTTGTAATTACGTTACCATTTTACTTTTCAATCATTTGCTTCGAACGGCATTATTTATTTCTGTAATAATCTCAGTGAGAACGATGTTCGGATGGAAAAGTGAAATACACAATTCATAAAAACTAAGCGATTCAGTTAATTAAACTAATCCTAATTTACCGGTTAAAATGATAAGAATAACTCACCTTTCGATCGTATATGTTGAGAAATTCTTACAAAATTCAACTTTGTATTACAGATTTTACACAAATCAATTACTAGAAAATTTATGGTTTAAAACTAACTCCAAAACTTTGGACGATCATCGAATTTGCAAATTTTATATATCAATGATAACTCTTATCAGCCCTCATACCATTTTGTTTACCTTCAGCATAACGAAGGAAGGGGAAGGAAAACACCACAACCGATGAGCGATGGACAAAACCACAACCCAAACAATACAATGGTCGACTTCGAAAATCGATCTATAAATAACGAGTCCTCGAGTTAAATCGATATATTACGCCGAAATACCATTATTATTGGACGTCGTGATTTGAAAAATATTTCACTTTTTTTTTAAAGTGTGTATACATTAGAGCAAGAGCCTTAGTTACTCGAATTAATTGTAATGAGATGTCTTCGCCTAAACCAACTTAGCAACTTTTCATTTATTCAATAAAACATTTCAAAATCAGTCTTAAAATTCATAATCATAAGATTAAAAATTATTAACAAAAACTCTTTGAACAGCAAAACTTGATGAAATATTAAAAATTAGCAGACCAATGACTATACACCGAAATGTCTCAAGCAATTGATTTTTTATTAAAGTAATAAAATAATAAAACAAGAGTACATAATAATTATAATAATCAATATGCTAAGGTACAATCGGTAACGTTCAAAAATGAATAACAAAATTAACGGTATCTCAAATACACGTAATTACCATCTAACGTGATCTTTATACTCTTCTCTAACGCTAATTCTTTTAATAGTCTCATAACCTAAAATAATGGAAAAACTAAAACACACGGATTGAACCAGTCTCGCTGAAAGACCTTTAGTAAACATCCATATACCTTCTTCATACCACAAGGACCTAAAAGCACGTAAAATGGAATTCGTTCTTTGAATCTGCAAAAAAATACATGAAATGAATAATGAAAATGAACTCAATTTTACAAAATATTTTATTTCTAAAATTAAGAAAATGAGAAAAAAATTCACTTGTAGTCTAGCTCTAATTGTATCCATAGGATTAGTGATAAGTGTTGTTGTGAAGCCACCAAGAGTTCCAGCGACACATTGAACGAATAGATGTGATATATCTTCAGGTAGTACAATTCGTAACTTTTCTAATTTTACAAACAGAAAATTATTTCCAAAGTTGAAAAATTAATACGCAACAATTCGATGAAATGTTAAACATACCTTGGTACATGTGATATAATGCCCACCAAATCGCACTGTTAGGAACATAAGTGCACATCGAAGCTATATAACCTCTGTAAAAGCCCAGAACACCATCCTGATAATAAATAAATTGCCCTATATCAACTGCAGTTTGGAACTTTGATCTAGATGGATTGATAGTGATCCCCAAAGGGTATAAAACGAACTGCATAAAACAAAGAAATTATTTAAAATTATTTTTCAACGTGACAACATTGAGAAGATGGACAAAAAATACCGTACTTTTTTATCAGGTCCTGAATTCCTTTCTATTAATCCTAATAACATCAAATGTTGACTGATTACATCAAATGGTACTATGATAGTTTGACCGACTAGAGAAGCAGTGCCGCCTGCTATTAATGTTCTAATTTGAGGGTGCATATTGTACTGCCCGGTAACATGTCTAACACCTTCATAGGTACCAATATAACACAGTCCGGAAAATATCTGAATGGAGTTTACCCAAAATCCTCGGTATAGTCCAGAAACGCCTTCCGTGCGGTAAATTTTTGAACCAGCGTCAATTAAACCTAATAAAATAGAAAATAAAAATTTAGAGGACTACGAACAGTATTTTTATTATTATTGTATACTTACCTTTATACATTTGATCATGTTTTTGCAATTGCAGTCTCGTTTTGATTAAAGTCAGGGGATATAATGTACCGCGAACACAAAAATGACTGAGCATGCTTAATGGAAAAAATCTGGATTTATCCATCATATGCCATTCGATATTTCGAAGGAAAGGCTCTTCTTCACTCTCCATTGCGGTTCTTGGAGTGAATCAAATAATTGGACAGTTGAAAAGTAACTAATAAAATGTATACTACCGTAACATGTTCTTATGGTTAAGTACTGTTTGTCATTTTTTTCAACAATATCTATACGAGTATCGTCCAGCGATACTTATCATTAATAAACAAATTATTTTGGAGACTATCTTCATTGCATGAAGGAACACACGATTAAAATGAGAAACAACGCAAGAGTATCTAGTGTTATTTAAATGCTGTTCAACATGATTTGACGAATGAAACTTGGAAGTGAAACACAAATGCAGCAAATTTAATAAAAGAATGTAATAGTAAAAAGAAAGTACATATCACGATCTTACGCAATATTCATTGAAAAACTGAAATGATCCAAAAATCGAAATTAAAATTGTACTACAAATTCAAAATGAATTAAATGAAGGAGTAGCGAATAGATAAGAATGTACGAGATGTATTGATAGCGCAATATGTAGGCCAAGTTTTATTCCTACTTAACAGACATGGAACTATCGCTCTTTGATTGGCTGTGTTCTGTCTGCGTTTGTGCGTTTTGTATATTTTTAAAATTGTATTTTTTTAAAATAAATTTTATTTTTTTAAAAATCGTAAGATTTTATAATAATTAATTTTGAATAAATATTTACTTTTAAGTTATACTACAGCATATTTTTATGCATTACCCTATATTAGTAGATTACTTAAGTGAAAGTTTCTACTTCCCGTTTAATTTCACACGTTTTTATCGTTGCGGATACAGATTGTTAATTACAATAATTAGCTAACTAATAATAATGTAATTTGTTGATTTTAAATTTTAATTTGATTAATTTGAATCTTTTTGAAAAGTAGAGTTTATTTGATTGAAAAAAAGGAAAGTTTTTACACAGAAAAAAAAGTAAAACCAGTAGCACTCAATTTCATTTTTTTCGGACGACTGTTGATTTTTTTCATTTCTTGTTATTATCGTTTTCCAATAATTCCTTTTCTAATTCTAAAGCTTTTTGTCGACTTCTCCCTAGTGGAGTTTTGAAATACCACTGCAGAAAGTAGTCTTCTTCTTCTTTATAAATGGGCTCAAATTGTGCCAACACATCTAAGATTTCAGTCAATTTTAAAGGATGTATTCTCAGTCGTAAAACTCGTTTGCATGTCATCAGCTGAAAACAAAATCAAATTAATACTTCTAGTTTCCGTTTATTTTCTGGAATCAGTAATTGAATAAAATGAGATATAAAACTATGTTAGAATACTAATACGTAATGACCAACCCGACGCATGACTTTTATTAAAGTTCCTATAGTATATCCATCACTTAATTTTGATAAAATTCCCACGTTTAATTGATGGTTGAATGCGTTATATTGATGAAGTATAGTCGTCCAAATAGATCGAATACTTGTGTAATCCGGACGTGTCATCAGTATAAGTTTATTGTATGTTTGCACCAAAGATTTTTGATCGCAATCCCATGGGCAATGAGTAACACCGATTAACATTACCTGAAATATTTTAAGCGATGAAATGTAACTAGAAGAAAGGTATTTAACTACTTATTAACTTCTTACCAAATCTGTAGGACTAATTGATTTCACAATTTTAGAAAGATCTTTCTTCAATCTTTTTGGATCTGTTTTATCTGTTTTTGGAACTTTTTTTAAAAACGTCTTTTCTGCGTCGTCCATGTAAATAATCACCGGTTGAAGTAATCTAAGCATAAAAAATTGTATTTTAGGGTCTCTTCAAAAAATTAGAGTAAAAATCAATTACGAGAAGATACTAAGCAGATAGGTTACAATTTTAAATATTTTTTCTTGAGTTTCGAAAAAAAAAAATTGGATCAAATTCCATCTTATTATAATATGAATAGGTTATTGCTAATTGGATATCTTATTTTATTTGACAAAAGTAAAAAACATAAAAAATAGATACTTCGCCAATTAACTTACTCATTAGTCACTGTTTACGTAGTTAGAGTTACTTACTTGGAAACTTTATTGATCAAATGAATTAACATAATGAGACCAGCTTTTCCAGGATATTTTCCTGCGATATTGACTGCAGTGAGATCAAATAGAACTGCTCCTACTTCAGTGCAAATTGCATGTACCAACATATCTTTACCGGAGTCTTTTGGACCAGCGATTAAAAGAGATCTATTTAAAGGAGCAGTTTGATGAATTTCCGTTGAGCACATTGGAAGTATACAAAAATCTCTAATAACCTGAAAAACGATTGAGTCGTGGAGTGGTGATATGATATGAATTCCATTTAAAAAAGACATAGCCTAATACAGCCATTTAGCGAAATACTATGTTAATTCCTACTTGTCTCATGTCACCCAGTGATGGCATTATGTATTTTCCTTGGCTTTGGTAAATATATCCGCTATAAGATATATCCCCTAAAAATGAAGATAAAGGTGTTTGAGGATATTTTCGAATTATTCCATTCATAATCAATTCCTCAAATAGTGATTCTAGTGTACGATCTGGAGTGAGATCTTTATCTTTCTTCTTTTTTGATTTTTTGAGGCCACGACGAGTTTTTTTTTTCTTATTTGCATTTTTAGTTCTTTTTCCTTTTTCGTCAAGTTCCAAAGCTATCCGTAAATTGTCCAGTTCGATGCGTAATTGTACGTCTACAACCTTGAATAGAAATCATATTTCAGCGAGTCTTGTAAATCATATATATCGATTTCACCTGCTGCATTCGCGGGAGGGTTCTGTCATTTATGAGTAAAGGAACTTGAGATTTTCGGATCTAGCTTACTTTTCTCAACTCAACTTCAACTTCCGCCGTTTTTTGTGCTTTGATCATATCAAGGATGTACGTTTGCTCAGGATTATCATTTTCGTTCAAATCTTTCCAAAATTCTTCATATTCCGCATTTAGAACTTCAAGATCAGGCAGTATACTTGAAGCGCTCAACTTGAACCCTAAATCTTCGTCTTCATCATTTCTTTTTTTCTTTTCTTCTTGAAAGTCATTCATTTTTTTATTTCTTGAGGATTTACCTGTATTAAAAAAAACAACAACGAACGCATTGAATCAAATAGGTACCTACCAAATCAAGTTTAATTATAATATGTAAATGTTTAGATATCAAATTAGATAATTTTATAATGTACTGTCTATTGAGGCAGGAGCTGTCGAACGGCTTCCTTCACTGCTGCCAGGTAACGGAGATTGTCTGCCGATTGCTGCTGCCGATCCACCCAATTCTTCAGATGGAATTGTTGGGAATTTGCCAGTTTGTTGTTTGTACATTAAATACCAATTGCGTACTTGGTCTCGAATTTCCTCCATTATTATATTTCCACGATACTTTTCTACCTATTGAAATGAAAATAATTGCCAAGTTAGATAGGTGTAACATGGAAAAATTATTGGTCTATTATATTTTTTTCAATTTCTGGAAATCAAGTACCCACGTTTTCTTTTTCACACGTAAGAGCTTTTTGATAGTTTGATTCGAATTTCAGTTGAGTTTTATATCTTTCTAATTTTGACTTTTCAAATAATTCTTGCTCATTAATAGAAAAATTATCAGGTTCCAACATTCCTTAAACAGAAGAACATCTCGAACTTGAATGTGAATATCGAATTAATAATTTTGTAATATGAATAAAATTTTTAGTGCGATTCTCACCGATCAGAAGCATTTCTTCTATGATTCTTTTACGTATTTTCCTTCTTGTTATGAATCCTCTCCATACTCGCTGTATTTTAAGAGCCGCTCTTCTTCCCACCTCGGAAATTTTGTCATTAGATTTACTTTTAACACGATCTTTAGATTCTCGAATGTTTTTCATGAATAAAAAACGCATTCTGCATTGACGCGCCCTTTCATGTCTTTGAATCAAAATTATTGCCTCTTCTTCGTTAATTTGATCATCTTTTAATGAAGTAAGCAAATGGGTATTTTATTCTATTTGAAATGGAAACACTGAGTAGGTAATCATCAGTATTTCAATTACTTACTACCTGCAGATTTTTTTTCGACAATTCCCATTTTCAACAGAGTTTCATTTATAAAATGATATTTCCATTCTGTGTTTGCTTCTCTTTCTTTCATATAACATGTTGGTATTTGTAGTTCAGTATCATGAGGTAGGATTCCAAGTTCTTCAATTCCATCATCTAGATGGGTGAATTCTGATAACGACAGGTTAACAAAATCATTTCTAAGTTCAAGGTACCTAGGTAATTTTTCATAAAAATTTGTTCAAATTTTATTAAATCTTCTGGAAATCTATCGTAAGTAGTTTACTCGTTTAATAATGCGTACTCTTTCATCTTACCTAATGATTGACGCATCCAAAATCTTTCTGATCAATAATCTTTTCTGCGGATGTACCATCTGATCGTAACATTCCGTTAATTTGTTGATTGATTGTATGTATTTCAAACAAATGACGCTGATTTCTTTATGCAATAACTTTTTATCCCTTGATGGTTTACTAGAAACTTGAATGTTATCTGCATAAGTAGCGTCTTCTAAAATATTTTGAGCTTCTGCCCATAATTCATTATAAGTTTGATTCGACATGGAATTGATGAAGTTTTTTAAAAAATCAGAAAAATTGTTGCATTATTTGATGGACTGGAGAATACAGTGAAAAGCGGTAGGTGATGATCACTGTCTATAAATCTAAACAAAGTGCGTAGTCAAGGTAACTTGATAGCGCATTGGGACCGCTTTTTCAGTTATGTGATACCGCAGAAAATTTCTATGAAAATTCAAAATTTGAGGAATTATCTAGTGTGTACGTTATTCATCTGTTTTCTTCACGTAATATACGAAGATTGAGTCGGTGTTAAGTAGATGTACTTATATTTAGTACCTAGTACCTACTACCTACCTAAACCTATTTGCAGAGAAAAAACAACGTTCTGTCTTCGGCTTCTCGCTTTTCTAAATTATACACTAAAGTAGAGTACCTAACCATTTCATGGTGGTAAAATTAAAAAAACTTGGAATAAAACTTATACTTAAGCACTTTTTTACATTCATACACTTTTTGCTCTACTTGGTTCCAAACTTGAAGATTAGGCGAAGGAAACGCATGATACCTGAAGCCATGACTCCTGTTCAGTATTCATAAATATAATTAATCAATGATTGTTGATTTATGAACCATTTATTATATTTTCTGTTGAATGATTTATAAACAAGTAATAGTAGTATTTCTTCGAGTATCGCTGCTAACTGCATTGAATTGTACTAAAACAATTTCATATGTCACAATGGTACCAGCAACCTGTATGTTAATCATAGTGTTATATTTTTCTTTTAAAGTTACCCATTTATCAGAACTGTAAAATTTATACATATTTACCGTTAGAACTAGTGTTCGGGTCACCGAAAAAAATCTGCAGCCTGTTAGAGCCAAATCATCTGAGGTCACTTGATTTAGTAATCTGGCAACCTATTCATCAACAGAATGTAATAAAAATGTGAGTTTACAAATTTGTAAATTACCATTCTATAATACCGCCATTGCATGTCTTACTTCTGTACAGTAGCTTTCCGAAGGAACACAAAATAAAAGAGTTTTCGGTTGTTTGCTTTGATCATAAATAGATGCAGCAAATAAAGAAACCACGATTGTCCTCAGAACTAAGTAAGTGAAGGAATATACGAAATATGACGCATGCCATGTACTAGCCATTGGTCTAAAGGGATGAAATGCATGTAATATTCAAGTAGTTTAGGGTATCTATACTTCCTCTTATGTTGAAAAACTATTAATTTTCAAATATTCATTCAAATGAATTGATTTGGGGATTATGTTATTCACGTTGGTAAACTTACTTTAAGCTATTTAATAACTGCAAACAAATAAAGTATAAATTATTAGCGAAAGAAAGAAGTACGATAGGCGATAATAATTCATCTAATAGTTTGGTCAAACAGGACAACTGATTGTAGGTTTCTCTCATTGTACGCCAAAATGTCACCGGCATAACCTGAAATTTTTAAAAATTCTTAGTGATGATTATGTGAAATTCTCAAGGATAAGTATGTTGAATCTTTAAAAGTATCGGTGTATTCAATTTTAAGCCTCACTTTTCCATTCACTGAGTGTAATAGTAAGTTGAACTGTTTAAATCGTTCTGTCATGGCAGCAGACATAATAATTATAAAAACATCCATAAAATTCCATGCACAAGACATCAAAAGCGTAATTAATGCAACTCCAAATGCAGTAATTGTACTGTAATTAATGAACGCAAAAATATGTTTATGTGAGTTGACAAAATATGCTTTAACTATATCTGTATTATTTGTAGCACAAGGTAAAGCATCAACTACTTTGGTGGCGACTGAACTGAGATGCTCAACTGAAATTCAAGTTATAGCTTCATTATTTTATGAAAAAAACTGTATTACGATAAATGTAATACTCACTTAAAGCAAGCACCATTATAGTAAAAGTTAATATTTTGAATTTTTGTTCTAAATTTTTGGAATACGCAAATGTGTTCATATGCCTTTCGACTTTTTCCCACTCACAAGCAAATTTTGGCCATTTTGAAGCAAGTTGAATGAATATTACGTAAATACAAGTCAAACTTGCTAAAAATACAAAATCCACTGCAAATAAAAAAAACGGTGAAAGGTTGAAATTAATTTCCAATTTTTAATCATTTAAGTTGCACGAACTTTGTGAAATTTAAATTCACCTGTGTTGTAATATGTTAGTCCTGTTTGTATTATACGCAAAATTGAAAGTACATCTATCGATACAGAGTAGATTAAGAATAATAATGAAAGTAACATTGGTTTGCTAAGCCATTCAAAACTAAAAAGTGAAGATAGAAGTATGTAATTAAAAACTTTATTATGAAATAATTTCTCGAAAAAAGACAATTTAATTATCTTACTGTAAGCCTTTGGCATCATCAGCTTGTATCCCCAAAACTGGGAAAACGGCAAAACAACGCGCAAGTAGTAATACAGGTCTTAACGCTCGCTGTAACGTATCTCTATTTGGTTTTGATTTTTTTCGAATGGAGTCGTAATTTTGTGATTGAAAATTTTTTTGTTCATTTTTACTCGATAAGTAAATAGGTATGATACCATTACGATCTGTAAAATGGAAGGTAAGCAGTTTAGGTATTTGCGGTGAAATTATTAAAAAAAAATTGTTGAGAGTATTGAGTGCATAGAACTAATCAAGTTCTATATTCCTTATACATTTTTTTTAACATAATCGCTTCAATTACAAGCAAAATCTTTTCTTAATTGATAAAATTTACCTGGCGGAATTTCCATTAGATTTCACAGAAATATATATTTTTGTAGGCACTAAATACTCTACAAATAGACGTTTGTGTACCAAACAGCTGAAAAGAAAAAACAAGCGATTGTAATTTAAAAATAATTTCGTTTTGATTGTAGAATAGATAAGCGTGAAATATTGACAAATATTTCTCGAAATGAAACATTACGAATTAATAATTCATATTTGAACCTTTAAAATGAAAGTGCGTATCCTAAATGCGTGGTTATGATTTTGTTAATTTTGTTTCCATAAATTTACGTTGAATGATATAAATCTGACATGCACGAAAATTGTGTTCAAGTGTTTATGTAGGGGCTTCATTTTTGCAGCAAAAAAAAAATGGAAAAAGATATCTGTTACCAAGGTTTTCATTTCGAAGTTCCCTGCTACCTTATGCCTTTCCTCTATACTCCTACCTGAGTACCTCTGCCAACACATACATAAAAAACATGATATCAAGTAAGTTTACCCAATATTTAATTCTACACAAATTTCTGGGAATTTCTTATGGTGCCCATTGATGTTTTTTCAATCATTTTGAATTTTGGAACGGATGCATTAAATATCTCAATAAAAACAATGTTTTGTTATGGAATAGTAAAGAGCGTATTGGTGTTTTCTGTTATTATATTTATCCTTTTCCTTGATGGACTAAATGAAAGTTTTAATTATATATTGTTTTGTAAAATAGAAGTATTAAATTTAAATAATTTAATATTTCATCAAATAAATCCGACCAATGAATAATGCCAATTGAAAAATGCGATTGGAATGCGAAAAATGGGAAAGGAATGCGAAAAATAAGATTGGTATGGGAAAAACAAGATTGGAATGTGAAAAATGCGATTGGAATGCCAAAAATGCAAAAGAAATGCGAAAAATGAGGAATGCGAAAATTGCAAATATTGCGAAAAATGCGAAGAACAGTGTTTCCAATTTGGCATAATTGTGCTAAATTTAGCATAATGTGATGTCGTTTTAGCATCATAATTTTCGTGAATTGGCGCAATATCCCATCCACATCTTTTCTGATGTTGTGCTCAAACTGATACCACGAAAACAAACAGATTTTGAATCCTTTATAATTGGAGTGTAATCCTACGCATATGATTGTAATATTTTTAATATCTAGAATAGAGAAAAACTTTTTTTTGGCAACACTGTCCGTCGAACTGTGGTAGTGATAAAAGTGATTCTTCTTGTGAACTGTGTTGTAAAAGTGTGGTAAGTAGTTGAAAGCAAAGAAAAGAACCGGCGTTCTTTTGAAAAATTGATTTTAAACTTGTTAAATTTTTAATTATTGCTTGATATACTTACTGTTATTTTTGTAATGGTAATTGCCATCGGTTTTGAAGGCAGCGCCAATAAGTTGGGCATTGGCATAGTTAAAGACGGCAAAGTGTTATCCAATTGTCGAAAAACTTATGTTACTCCTCCGGGAGAAGGTGCGTAATTTTCTTCGTTTTTATTGTCACTGAAATGAAAGTAATAACTTTTTTTTAGAAGTAGGTAAATGTAATTTTTGTTTTCAGGATTTCTTCCGAGAGAAACAGCCAGACATCATCAAACACATATTGCTAAACTCTTGAAAGATGCATTACAAGAAGCTAATCTTCAAGCTCATGAGATCGACATTATATGTTATACAAAAGGACCTGGTATGGGTGGCCCATTGGTTGCTGTAGCTCTTGTTGCTCGAACCGTTGCGCAGCTTTGGAATAAGCCATTAATTCCTGTGAACCACTGCATTGGACGTATCCTTTGTTTTTATTAAATGCTCGTAATTTTCATATCACGGAGATGCAGTAAAAATTAATCCTTTACAACTATTTAGATATCGAAATGGGTCGATTGATTACTGGTAGTTTAAATCCTACAGTTTTATACGTTAGCGGAGGCAACACTCAAATAATTGCATACTCGAATGGTCGATACAGGATATTTGGAGAAACAATTGATATAGCCGTTGGAAATTGCCTAGATAGATTCGCCAGAGTACTGAAGTTACCGAACGACCCTAGTCCCGGGTATAATATTGAACAACTAGCCAAGCAGTGAGTTCTTTTCACATTTCAATAGCGATTTTCCAATCAGACAATGGGATTTCTTGTTCTAGAGGTAAAAAATTTTTGCAACTACCTTATGTGGTCAAGGGTATGGACGTATCTTTCTCCGGTATCTTGTCGTTTATTGAAAAGAAAGCTAATGAGTATCTCAGCGGAGGAGAATACACCGCAGCTGACCTCTGCTTTTCTTTGCAAGAAACTATATTTGCTATGCTTGTTGAAACCACGGGTATGTTATGAAAAATTTTTCACGCTCACATAATTATTTCATTGAATGATGTAACTTTTCAAATTTAGAAAGAGCTATGGCTCACTGTTCTTCAAATGAAGTATTGATTGTCGGTGGCGTAGGGTGTAATGAAAGACTACAAAGTATGATGGGAACAATGTGCGAAGAAAGAGGAGGAAAGCTATATGCCACGGATGAAAGGTGAATTGGGTGATTGCTTGTTAGTTATGACTGTCTCATAATTTACTCATTATTTATAGGTTTTGTATCGACAATGGAGTAATGATAGCACATGCTGGATCTTTGATGTACCAGAGTGGGTTTAAATGTAGATGGGAAGATACATTTTGCACTCAACGGTTAATTGATTTCAATCATTTACCTTCATGTTGATTTTTTCAAGTGTAATTTTAGTTTTTAATACGCAGATTTCGTACTGACGATGTCGAAGTGACCTGGCGAGATGAATGAAGATGTTTATTCACAACAATATAACAAGTTTAATCATCTATACAACATCCAGAAAAATCTCAAAAAAATAACCAGTATTAAGATAAATATGGGATAAAACGTTTGATTTTGTTTCCTCATTTTTGTGATTGAAGCAGATGTGGAATTGACATCAATGATCTCGCTGATCAAACAATGTTTTTTTGTGGATACGATCTTCACTTTGACGCATTGTCCCATAAGATTTGAACTTTTGGGTACAAGTACCTAGTTGAAGGAAATAATGCCAGATAAATAAATTGTTTTTTGTTGCTCCGTTTTTTGAGTAATTTTTTGCATTACTTGTTCATAAAATTTGTTATGTCCAACATAATGAAGACCGTCATTAGCTTCTTCCGTTACAAGTACATCTTGAATTTCTCCTATTTTATGAGAATAAGTTTCATAAGACTGAAATAATTCCGTCAATCGTTTCGTCCGACTTTTGACCTACAAATGAAATATATTACAGTCTATCCGAGAAAAAAAAAATTAAAAATTCAACATACTTCAACGGGAGGTATTTTAATCATACGCGCAGCAGGAGTACCAGGACGAGGATAAAATTGGTTAATAAATAAAGAAGGAAACCTATATTTTTCACAAAGGCTCATAGTTTCTTTAAAATCATCTTCAGTTTCAGTTGGAAAACCGCAAATAATATCTGTCGCGATAGTGATACCCGGCACACTAAAAAAATCAGTAAATAAAAAAAAGTCACGCATACCGCATCATTCATCACAACTAACTTTTCCCTCAAGGTGTCAACCACGTTTTCAAACTCCTTCCTAGAATAATCTCTTTTCATATCTGTGAGTACAGCATCACTGCCTGATTGCACCGGAATATGTAAAAAACTATAAACTTTTGGATGTGACAAAATTTTCGCCATTTCCTAAACAACAGCATTAGTGAACAATTTGTTCAAAAACATGATATAAATACACCAACATTACTAACTGAAAGATATTCTTGAATGTAAGGAGGATTAGTCATTCCAATACGCATTCTACATTTATCAGGAATTACTTCAATTATTTTCCAAAGTAAGTCTGGTAGTGTAACGCCAATATCTCGTCCGTAAGTTCCGGTATCTTCACTAGTCAACCACAACTCAACGACTCCTTCACCAAACGACTGCTTGGCTCGAAAAACAATTTCTTCTAAAAATTTCAGACAATTTGTAGGTAAGTTCATACAGTACAAACACTTGAAAAAAATGTTGCTATGTCTTACCCGGAGAATAACTTCCTAAATTTCCGCGAGCATGTTTCGTTTTACAATAGGTACACTGATTAAGACATCCTGTATTGATGGGAATAATTTCTACTAATGGATTTTTCCTTATTTTCGGCAGATCTAAGGAAGCACCTCCTAATTTTTTTCCATCTTGTTTCTTCTCGCCAAATAATCGTACAGAGTTTCCTAATCAAAATCGACATGGGTTGAGAAGAAAATGAATATAAATTGAAAATTAAAGCATTATCTTTACCTTTTATAGTTTCCTCAACAACTTCTACCACACGATCTATTTGATGAACACCGATCACACTTAAACCCTTCAAATAAGCCGATTTACGAGCTCCTTGTGGCACACATCCAGCTACCACCACATATTTGCCAAGTTGTTGTGCTAACTGAATATCATTTCTGCAAAATAAAAATGCACGGTAATTCATTTCTTTCACACGGAATTAAGATCTAAGCTGGAAAAATGTTCACTCATTCCATCGAATTTTAAATCTTCAATAGCCACAAAATAGAAAAATTTTGAAGTACGTAATTGTTTCACGCGAATAAAAAATGAGAAAAATTAACTTGGTCAGTAGATGTTGTTTAAATAAAAATTGTCTCTATTGACTTCTCACCTGAAATGGTCTTCTGCAGGATTCTTCACTGTGCAACTATTCAACAACCACAAATCGGCTTTTTCTTTCTCATCTGAAATTACATTTTTATTTAAATTGAAAGATTAAATAAAATTAAATAAAAATTGGAGAGAATTTTCACCGACACAAACCTGTTAATTTATATCCGTAAGATAGAATTTGACCGGCCATATATTCACTATCCGAAGTGTTAT
Source organism: Maconellicoccus hirsutus (assembly GCA_003261595.1). Lineage (NCBI taxonomy): Eukaryota > Metazoa > Arthropoda > Insecta > Hemiptera > Pseudococcidae > Maconellicoccus > Maconellicoccus hirsutus. Next base: position 24,386 of record QBDW01000400.1, on the reverse strand, counting down.
GGGTACATCCCCAAGTTTTTATAAAAATTGTTTGAGTACCAGGGATGATACTGTCGCATTGATACGTGGGAGGATCAAGCGTTTCGACTTTTTTTCTTCTAACTGTCCTTAGTGTAACATTTTTACGGCTACTGTAACGTTTTTTAGGACTAATATCTTGCGACGAAATAAGATCTTCTATATCTTCGATTATTTCATTACATACTCCAGCCATTATCAAGTAAATGATTGCGAAGAAAAATGTCAATTATTTTTCAAAATTTAGAGGTACACTTTGTGAGGTTTATTTCATGAAGTATGAATTAAATGAAAATTAGAGAATGAACGTCGAAAATATGTCTTGCTAACGCGCCGCAAGTTGCTCTTTCGTCTCTCTTCAATTACCGTACTCTCATTTTTCTCACGTTGATAAAAATTAAATGATTGTGATAAGCGAGCGATCTAATTATGTTTATCTTGCCTTGCTTAAATTTAATTATTAATTGTTTCATCACACACCTACCGGATTTTGCGATAACTACGCAATTTTAGAATGAATAATTCGAAAAAAAAACAAAAACTCCAAAAAAACACACGACTCCCGCTTCTTGCATCCCGCGATTCCACCCTCCGCTCAGCCATCTGACGTTCAGACTTCGTCAAATTTACACTTACATCTACATGTGACTAAACTGTAAATTTAAAATCGAAATTACTTTTTTTAGTTTTTTATGTTTTTATTTTAGTGTATATTGTATGTATGAAATTTCGCTTATTGTTATAGATAACAATAGATGAAGGTAATATTTCTTGTGTATTTTACTTACCGTATCACTTTATTAAAATAGACGTGAATCTACTTCACTACCTTGAGCTGAAGATGAAGTAATGTGATTTTGGTTCTTCGTTTGTTTCAGTTCTACAGAAGTATGCCTTACTAATTGAAGTCATTATTTAAGTAAGTCTTTCATTCGCATACTATTAGTTTATTTGAATGATTTTTTCGTGATTCGTAACCATTGCTTAGGTGATAGCAATGGCAGACGACACCGACAAATTTCGCAAACGCTCGTGTAGGGCCAAAAATCAAAGAAAGCGGGTCGCTGTAAGCGACGATAGTGATGACGAAACAGTCGTCGTGCGCAAAGAGAAAAAATTTGGTTTCAATCCTCTGGTTCAATCTAGCAGCAAAGTAAAAAAAGTAGAAAATGAAACATCCTCTGATGAAGATTCTGTTATCGCTACATACAAATCGAAAATGACAGCTGAATCTGAACTTCCCAAGGATATGGGAGCCACAGCTACTTTGGAAATTGAAACAGAAACAGACAGAGATGCTCAAGCAATCTATGAAAATGCGTTAAAAATTAATAAAGAATTAAAAGGCAAAGAAGACGATAAAATATACAGAGGCGCTGCTAATTACACGCAGTTTTATGAAAAACGCGACACAGCTATGGGGAATGCTTCTAGTGGTATGGTTCGAAAAGGTCCTATTCGAGCACCAGCTAATTTACGAGCGACGGTGCGTTGGGACTATCAGCCGGATATATGTAAAGACTACAAGGAAACCGGGTATTGTGGTTTCGGCGACAGCTGTAAATTTTTACACGACCGAAGTGATTATAAATTCGGTTGGCAATTGGAACGAGAAGAAATGAATCAACATCAACATCAACATGACGACGAGGAGGAACCTTCGAGTTACGAAATTCATGATGAAGAAGATGATGTACCATTTAAATGCTTTATATGCCGAGAGTCATTCACAGATCCCGTTAAAACGAAATGCGGGCATTATTTTTGCGAAAAATGTGCTTTAAACAATTTTAAAAAATCTACGCGATGTTATCTATGTAATAAACAAACGAATGGTGTTTTTACTCCAGCAAAAAAAATTATTGAACGTTTAAAAGCATCCAACTGTGAATAGTTTTTGTATTGAGCGATATTTTTCCTCAATCAAGATCTTATTTCATGTACATATGTATATACAGTTTACATTTGCTGTTATATGCATTTTAATTTATGATTTTGTTCTATAACTCTATTACAAATTGAATATATAAGTATAGTTTTAATCAACTTGTTTATTCATTTTTTATTTTTTTACTTTTTTAAAAAATGACCGGTCATCATTCTAATTACAGGTATGCTTCTTGCTCTATTTGTTACAGAAAGTCCGAAAATGTATTACCATCCTTTTTACACTGTTGATCCATTTAAACCACGTTCTGTGGAGTTTGGCGTTTGGTCTTCCGAAGATGTACAAAATCTTAGTGTAACCGCTATACACACTCATATTTCATTTGATGGATTAGGTTATCCAGTCGTAGGCGGTCTATATGACCCTCGCTTAGGTCCGATCAGATTCAACAGTGATCCATGCGCAACATGTGGCAATACCATGATGAAGTGCTCCGGTCATTTCGGTCATATTGAACTCCCCTTTTCTGTTTTTAATCCGATGTTTATCGCAATTGTTGCAAATATTTTGAAAATTTCTTGTTTACATTGCCATCACGTTATGATTTCTGATATCGAAAAAGAAGTATTCGCGACGCAGTTGAAATTAGTCGATTCAGGATATTTGGTCGAGGCTCGTGAATTAGATCAATACTTGCAAGAATTTTCGTATAAGCAAGCCTACCAAGTGAGAGATGACATGGAAAAATTTTGCGCCAAAGTTCTTTTGCATGCTCCGAACAATCAGTGCAAGAATGCTGATGACTTGTGGCGATCGTATGTCAGCAAAGCGTTCCAAAAGGGTGCTAGTGTTAAATGTTGTTTCAAATGTAAAAATCATATATCCAAAGTTACTTTTTATCGCGGCAAACTATTTATAGAATCAGCTGAATCGGAAAAAACATTATTAATGCCGTTGGATGCTAAAGAGCATATGCGCAAAATATGGCAAAAGGATGGAATTATATTAAAAGCTCTAGTCAAAGTTTTATCTTCTTCTAATGAGACGTATCCAACAGATGTGTGTTTCCTTTCGGCAATTTTAGTTACGCCATCGAACACCCGACCCGTGCAAATCGTCAATCAAAAACCGGTTGAACATTCTAAAAATAGTCTTTACAAAAAGATACTGTTGGATTGCTTGCAAATTAGAAGTATTTTGCAAGTTATGAACAAAGATAAGAAAGATCTTTCTAAAGAAATTGAAGATGTTGTGAACGGTTGCAAGGGGAATAATATCAATGAAAAATTGCATAATTCCTGGTATTCGTTGCAAGATAGTGTCAGCTTTTTATTAGATTCGAAACAATTGCAAAGTAATCTCAATTCCACCGCCGCGGCGACGAAAATCGGAATAAAACAATTGATCGAGAAAAAACAAGGAATTTTAAGAAAAAATATGATGGGCAAACGAGTGGATTTTTTTGCCCGTTCCGTTATCACTCCCGATCCGTTACTGAGTGTTGATGAAATCGGAGTTCCTGAAACGTTTGCTAAGAAATTAACATTTCCAGTTCCTGTGACCCCTTGGAATGTAACAATTTTACGTCAAATGGTGCTAAATGGTCCGCTCAGCTATCCCGGAGCTAATATCATTGAATCTGATGATGGTACTGTTACATGGATATCAGGTAAAATATCGTGACCTCTTGATGAACACGCTATATACATTCTATAATTTTTAATGAAATTTTTAGGTCACAATCTGGAAAATCGTAAAGGTTTAGCGAAAACTATCCTCACCCCAAATGTGGATTCGAAAGGTCCGAAAGTGGTGCATCGACATTTACTAGATGGCGATATGTTACTTATTAACCGTCAACCTTCACTTCATAAACCCAGTATTATGGCGCACAAGGCTCGTATTTTAAAAGGACAAAAAACTTTTCGACTGCATTATGCTAATTGTAAAGCATATAATGCTGATTTCGACGGCGACGAAATGAATGCACATTTTTTACAAGGCGAATTAGCTCGAGCCGAAGCTTCCGAAGTGGTCAACGTCGCTAATCAATATTTAGTGCCTAGAGATGGGACACCACTCAGTGGTTTGATTCAAGATCACGTAGTAGCAGGAGTGCGATTATCAATCAGAGGAAAATTTTTTAATCGTTTGGAGTACAATCATTTGGTATTTCAGGCGTTGAGTTTTTTCAAAGACGATATTGAATTGTTACCTCCCACGATTCTTAAACCTGTTCAGCTATGGTCTGGAAAACAAGTTATATCGACGATTATTATTAACCTTACTCCTAAAGGATGTGCATTATTAAATTTGAATTCGTCTGCGAAAATTGGATTTCGTACTTGGCCGACATCTAGTAAAAAATGTTCACACTCTTCACCGCAAACACGTAAGGAAATGTCTGAAAGCAATGTGATAATTAGAAAAGGAGAATTATTATGCGGTATATTGGATAAAAATCACGTCGGCGCGACGCACTATGGCTTAATCCATTGTTTTTATGAATTATACGGTGGTCAAACTTCTACAAATCTGTTGGGCGCATTTTCCAAACTTTTTACTCATTATTTGCAAAAAGATGGATTTACGTTAGGAGTAAAAGACATTTTAGTTCGAAGAAGAGCGGATCGCAAAAGAGCAGCGATAGCTCTTGAGACCAAATCTGCCGGTGTCGAAGCAGCGAAAAATGCTTTAGATATAACATCCACGGAGCCAATTAATGAACAAAAATTATCGCAATTATTGGAGGCTGCTTATAGAAAGAATTCAAATTTCAGAGCGTTAATAGATAGGCAATACAAATCGGTTTTGGACAAGTATAACAATGAAATCAACAAGGTTTGTTTACCTAGCGGACTACTGCAGTTGTTTCCCTCGAATAATTTACAGTTGATGGTTCAATCGGGAGCAAAGGGTATGTTTTTCTTCTCAATATCTTCGATTAATCAAATTCGGAATTCATTTTCTTTCAATTTTCATTTAGGATCTACCGTGAACACGATGCAAATCTCATGTTTACTTGGACAAATCGAGCTGGAAGGCAAACGCCCACCCTTAATGATTTCTGGACGCTCTTTACCCAGTTTTAGACCTTACGATTGTTCGCCCATTGCTGGTGGATTTATCGTTAGTCGTTTCATGACTGGGTTGTTACCACAGGAATTTTTCTTTCATTGTATGGCTGGCAGAGAAGGCTTGATTGATACAGCCGTCAAGACCAGTCGTAGTGGTTACTTACAAAGGTGAAGAATGAATAGTTTTTTTCTCTTGTATTCAAAAAATGTCTAAAAAATGTTTTTTATTTTTTTTAAATATGTAGATGTTTGGTCAAACATTTGGAAGGTTTAGTGGTCAACTACGACTTGACTGTACGCGATACTGATAATAGTGTGATACAATTTCAATATGGAGAAGATGGTTTGGATATTTCCAAATCACAACTTTTAAAAAATGATCGATTAGAATTTTTTGCTAACAATTTAACTGCGTTTTATGATAAATCTCAAATAAAATCACTGAAAAAAAATACGCGTAAAAAAGAAATAGAAGAAAAGAAATCTCGTATTCATCCTTGGTTAGGAAACAACTTTAACGATGTTAAAAAACGTAAAGATAGCGGATTTCTACGTTTTTGTAATGAAGTAAATGACGACGTCCCTCAAACGAATGTGGAGAAGAAAATACTCGGTAGAACCATAAAAACAACGAAACTTTGTCATATTTGGCACACCATGTTACATGAGGAAACTAAAATGAAGTGAGTTGTGTTTTATAACGTAAACGTTATACTTGCTTATTTTTATTTCTTTTTTTAGGTATAAAAATTTAGTAGAGAAATGTGATGACCCGGTGATTTCCTGTTTTAAACCCGACCTAAATTTAGGTTCCGTTTCTGAAAATATCGAATGTTTGGTGAACGATTTTTTGGAGAAAAAGTAAACTAATTATTATTATGTAAAGGATTATTTTAAAGCATTAATTTATTTGTTTTATTTTTAGGAGCAACGAATTATCTTTTGCAAGGTCTAAATTCAAAGATGCCATTTATTTGAAATCGTTTTCATCACTTTGTCAACCTGGTGAAGCTGTTGGTGTAATAGCTGCACAATCGGTTGGTGAACCGTCCACTCAAATGACGCTGAATACTTTTCATTTTGCTGGTCGTGGTGAGATGAACGTTACTTTAGGTATTCCAAGATTACGAGAAATTCTCATGGTTGCTTCCAAAAAAATTAAAACTCCTAGTATGGCAATACCGTTTTTGCCAAATGTTCCGAAGTACGTATTTACGAGAATGCTTACGTAGTAGTGTCCTGAGAGAAGAATATAATGCTGATTGACGTAATAAATTATCATACTACTCTTTGAATTTCCATTTTTTGAAAGTTTTCCAGTATGATTTGTTCAACTAAAATTTCAGTTATCTATCCTGAAAATTTTCAAAGTAGAAATTTATTCTTCTCTCACGAACTAATTCTTACGTCAATATTGCGCACTAAATACGATTAATAACATATTTGTTACGGGCGATTGTAGTTTGGAGAAAAAAGCTGAAAGATTACGCCGAAGTCTAACCAAAGTGTTGCTGAAAGACGTTTTGGAGAAAGTCGTAGTGAAAGAAACCGTCAGTTTGAAAACAAGTCGTCGGATATATAAATTGCATTTTAATTACTTACCTAAGAAATCATTTTCTGCTAATACTAATGTTACCCCAACGTATATTTTGAATTACGTTGGAAGCGAATTACTGATTTTGCTAAATAATACGTTGAAGAAGTATTTAAAAAAAAGTTACGCGACTGAATTGATTCTACGGAATGACGACGCAGGTCCAGATCAAATTCGAAATTCCAATGCTACAGATGATGAAGATGTTACCACTAAGACTCCTGTGAGTTTGAACATTTTCCGATTTTGTGTTAGTTTGCTTTTTCTATGAGCGAATTTTGCAATTTTAGAAGCCTGAAAATTTCGAAGGATCGGATTCTGAATCGGATATTGAAGGAGATGGCGACGCAACCGAAACTAGATTGAAGTAAGTGCACAAATGAATATATTTTAACATATTGTCGAAGGATTTCCAATAATTTTTGTTTTCAGGAATCGACAATTCGATACTCAAGAATATGATGATGATGAAGATGATGAAGACGATAGCGACTTCAGTAATTATGATGTTGAAGGACAGGATGATAAAAATAACGAATCTAAGAACTTCGACGGTGATAATATTCAACATGATGGAAATACGATTGATATAAAGCAAATTAAAAATTCTGTGATTATTAGTGCACAAAAAGACCAATCTTTCAATTCCGCTAAAAAAACGAAAGACTATGGAATTGAAAGTGTCGAGTGAGTGGTTTTGTTAGCTCACTACTTTGAAGTGTTGAATTCTTACGAACGATTTCGACCTGTTTAACAGACATGATTATGAAAACTCGTCGTGGAGTAAGATTGTAGTATGGGCATCATTGTCATATAAAAAAATCGATTTTTCTGCATTGATCTCTAAAGTAGCCAGCATCGCAGTAATTCACGAGATTCCTGGCATTAAACGAGCTTTCATAAGCAATAACGATGGATTATTGACGTTACATACTGAGGGTAAATCAAAGATGGATATTTTGTAAATAACGTTATTTTTCGGTGTCTAAAATGAAATTTATGTGTATAATTTTTAGGATCTTATGGGAGTTGGGAATTGTTCAAACACGATCGTTTGTTAGATTTGAATAAATGTTACTCAAACGACGTGCAAGCTGTTGCTGAAACTTATGGTATAGAAGCTGCCAATAGAGTGATTGTTCGCGAAGTTCAAGATGTGTTTAAAGTAATGTACTTTTCCTTGTTTCATAAAAATTATTGTATTTCAAATTAGTGTTATGACCGCTATGTATTTACTGTTCAGTTAGTAGTTATAATGAATGATTGTTTTTAGGTTTATGGAATCACTGTAGATCCTCGTCATTTATCATTAATAGCTGATTACATGACATTTGATGGCACTTATAAACCTTTGAACAGAACTGGAATGGACAGTTGTCCGTCTCCTCTCCAACAGATGACTTTTGAATCGACGTTGAAATATTTAAAGAATGCGACCATACGACAACTTAAAGATAATTTACAGTCACCTTCCAGTGCTCTAATGGTTGGACAAGTAACGAAAATAGGTTCTGGTCTGATGGATTTATACTGTAAATAAGAAAAATATAAAATATAGAAGATGTTTTTATTTATAAATGAAAGTCTTATTTCGTAAATTATAAAAATTTTCATCTCTTAAACATAATAAAAGAGATCACTGAAGATGGATAAATCTACTGCGTAAAAAATGAATGAATTCAATGAACACATGATAATAAGTTTTTCTTTGAGGACACGACGACTTTTGTATATACTCATACATCGTTGTCATGTAATGAAAGTAATAGTATTAATTATCCATTGCTCAAATATTTAACTTTTCAACTGTCCATTACGAACCATCGTTGATAATTGTTTCGGTCAGGTAGGACACCCCTAACGCTTGCGCATAATACGATTTTTCTGACGATAAATTCACAACACCTACAATACAACGTACATTTTTTTGTTCCCAATTTTCTATCATTCTTCTGTAAAAAAAAAGGGAAAACAAATACAAGTGAATTGCCAAGTTTTTTAACGAATGAATAAACGAAAGTAAAGCTTTCATTAGCATACTTACGGTGTGATGATTTCTTTCGGTAGTATTATTATGGAAAAACCAATAACACGATAGAAAAAATGTTCAAGAAACCACCAAGAACACGAATCAATATATCCTAAAATGATGTTCTTCACAGAATTTTGACAACAAATTTTTTTAATCCAACTGATCGAAATTATCGACTGTTTTGAAAATTCGGTCCATCGAAATGCCACAACTATTGTTGGATCAGATTTCCTAATCTTGAAAAAAAAAATAATTAAACCAATCACTTATTTGTGATCGAATGAAAATCATACAAACCATATACAAAACTATTGGATTTGTACAGCAAATGATCGTTCTATCATACAAAAAAGGGTTGTTTTTGAACGTCGACAAAATCGCTTGAACTACCTATATAAAGGAAAATGAATGAATACGCTATCAACATTCATGTATCAAGTAAATAAAAATTCTAAATTACTACTCACTGAGCTTGAATTTTTATGGTAAAATGAGTGATTGATGTTCAAGATGACTTTAAGCTTTGAATCGTCTAAAACTGGTAAAATCTCTTCCAAAGTGCTGAGATTGAGCCTATTTCTTTTAACATTACAAATCATTAGAACAACAAATTTTTTCAACGTAGAAAAATATGAAAAATTTACTTGAATTCTAAAAATAATTCTTCATGATTATAATCTTCGATAGGTCTTTTTAGATTACAATCATCATGCTCCTGGCTCAGTTTTGATTTCCTGTGCACCAAAAGAACATTATCTGCAGTCGCGACGATATCTAGATAGATTGATTTACATCCATATTGGGAACACTGATTTGAAAAAATGAACCATAAAATCGCTATATATAAACCTCATTATTAATTTGAATCTCATACCAATTTCACAGAGTCCGCGTTTGTGTTATCATTATCGAAATCGAGGACTGCAGCATTATGAGCAATGGAAAATCTTGTGTTGAGCTCAGAATAATTTAAACTAATTGAGTCTCGCAGTTGAATTCGCGGGTTTTCACCAAATACATTTTTTACAATTTCTTCATTTGGAGGTGTTAAAGACAAACGTAAAATAACAACATAAATTATTACAGGGAATAAAATGTAGTAGAATGAAATTTCTATCAAGACCATATAACCAGCGAATAGAGTTATCCAAAGGAAGAAGCATTTTATCAGCAGAACTGAATCAAAAAAATCAATGATTTTTTTCATTATACTTGTCCGATTTTCGATTATTTATCAAAGAAAAAACAAAGGCAAATGACCGGATATTTTAGTATTTACCTTTGATTATACGATTTCGCGTAAAACACAAAACACGAAAACCTCTCTTCCACCCCCTCCCATCTGAAAATGTAAACAACGCCACTCTTCTTATCAATGTGTTTTTGTTTATAATGTGATAACAGATGTAAAAAATAGCCGGAATGAAGTTCTTGTTCTTAATTTAAATAATATTCTATTTATACAACCTCTTTTCAAAATTTTAAACCTTATTCACACGTCAAGGTACAATTTTATGCTAATCGTGCGATCGTAATTGTATTGCATTTTGTCCACCGTTGTACCGTATCAATGCTATCAAATGTCTTTAGGTAAAAAAGATCAAGTTTTTCTTGCACTTTACTTTTTTAATTTCTTTAATCATTTGTAGTTTATTATTATACTAAACATTGTCAGTTGAGCTTGAGTTTTGGACTTGAGTAGTTTTGCAAAATGTTAAAAAGATGTTTGTAATGTTATTAAGGTACCATGGATCTCGATAAACACCTGATTAGAGAGGTGAAAAATCACGCTGTTCTTTATGATCCTAATCACTCAAAATACAAAGATATCGATTTTAAGCAACAAACATGGATAGAAATTGGTAGAAAATTGATTGGTGCTGAAGATGACGTGACTTCTGGTACGAACATGTTAATCTAACACACTAATCGTAAAATCTTCGCATTATCTCAGCACTTATGTACAATTTGGTTTCATTTTCAGTGAATGCTCTTAAAGTTAGATGGAAAAGCTTGCGTGACGCCTATGTCAAGGAAAGAAAATACGACATTTCTAGAAATTGCGGCATCATGGTAAAGGTCAAAAAACCTTGGAGGTTAAAAAAACAAATGGAGTTTTTAGCTCCTTTTATTCAAAATCGAAAAGACCTCGTCATCGATGTCTTAAATAGAAAAGAAAGAGTCAATGAAAGTCATACCAGTGATACGCAAGTGGATGACAGCTCAGATTCGAATTATAATTTCAGTTGTCCTGTAAACGAGGAACCAGATAGCTCTGTCAACCAGAAATTGAGTTTTGTCAATTACTCTTCTGTTCCTCAAAACACGAAGAGAGCAGAAATAGAGTCATTTTTTCGTGGAATTTCAGATGCCGTCGTTGGTTTGAATCGAAAAAATCAAATACTCGTGCAGAAGGAAATCGCTACTTTGGTTATGAATTACAAATTACAAGAATTAGAAGAAGAAGAAAAATTTTCTGCGATGTTTTAATAATTGATGGATAACGTTATAATTTCATTTCATGTTATATTTACTACCCAATTTGAAAGTGATATGGAACCTTATGGGTGTTACGATATGAAAATATATTATCTCCAAAATTTTACATCCAATTACGTATAACATCTGTGAACTTTTTCAATTTGTATATTTAACGCTCAATATACGAGTATTATCCTTTTCGCTCAATTAAGTAATTACCCGTTGACCTTGAGATGTATGCCACGAAAATCCTCGACATAAGTATTTCTATTTTCAAATAGAAACTTAAATTCAAATTTGTATGATGCATAACGCACTAATTTCCAGACTGCTAAACTTTTTTTTATTAAATTGAGCTAATATTCAAAGACGATGTTCTTTTAATAAGTCGTGAAACATTTTCTATGGGGTCAACCTTTTAATAAATCTTCATCAGCGCAGTACTGTAGATGTATAATACATACGTCCCATAATGTTATCTTATTTTCCGTTGTACTTTAACTTGTGATAGTATTATCGTTTTGAACGTATGCTTTTTTCTGTTATGTTTACATGTACTTAAGCATTTGTAACTTAAGTTTACTAGAACCACACTACCATAGAAAATGTTACTTTTGAATTTTACAGTTTGAAGTAATATTTGAACATGAAAAAGTTCAATATTACTGCTAGTGTATAGATCGTGAAGTATATTTGATCACATTACATGTCATTTCTCAATTTTATCAGTGTTTATTAGTTTTTTCACGTGAATTCTTAATCTATCAATGAATTTTTTTCGAGTTTTAATTCCAAAAGTTGTTAAAATGAAGATATTAAAACGTTGTTTTTGTGCCTCAGCGGATTCACCAAAAATGCCGTATTTTGCTTATACGCCTAAAATCTATCAAGTAAATTATTCGAAAAAAACGGAAGTATCTATTTATTTATATTTTTATTGAAATGTGCCGGTGTTTTTTATATTGCAGGGTTTAAAATATGATAAAATACAAAAAATTAGAAAAGAGAACGTGGTTCCCTGCATACAGCAATACTATAAAAAACCTATTTTACTGCATGAGGGTAAAATGCAATGGCTTTTCGATCACGAAGGTAGAAGATACCTTGATATGTTTGGTGGCATTGTGACTGTTAGCATAGGTCATTGTCATCCGTAAGTAATCCGTGATATTTTACAGTTGTACGTTTTACTACGCAACTTATTTGCGATAATTATTCTAGGAAAGTTACTCCAACAGCTCATGAACAAATAGATACATTGTGGCATAGTACCAACATTTATCAACATCCTAAGCTTTACGAATACGCTGAAGAATTAACGTCAACTTTACCCTCTTATTTGAATGTAAATGCACATTTTTCGATGTTACATATAGGTATAGAAATCATGCTTAATTTTAATCATAGACTTCACCGATTCTACAAAAAAAATATTTAAAATAGTCAGCAGAATCAGTATTTTCTATTTCGGTTCAGATTTATTTAATAGATAATTTAATGCATCCGATGAATATTCAACAGATACCTATTAGTTTAGTTGCGTATTAATAGATTTTAATCGTTGAGTAAGCATTCGTCGTTGAACATAAGAATTATGAATCGTTAATACGATTCAACTACCCACGTATTTTTTTGTTTATTTTTATTAGGTTGTATACTTTGTTAATAGCGGATCAGAAGCTAATGACTTAGCTTTATTCCTTGCACGCTTGTACACTAAAAATTTCGAAATAATTTCATTTCGAAATGGTTATCACGGTATGAGTCCATATATGATGGGTACAACAGCGTTATCGACCTGGCGTTATAACGTTCCTATTTCGTTTGGTGTCCACCATGTAAGTTTAATTACTTGTATTGATGATACATGCAACCGTTATAATTATCGACCTCTGAAATTTCGAATTTTTATGCAAGGCAATGAATCCAGACGTGTACAGAGGCTTATGGGGTGGAAAACACTGTCGCGATTCTATTGTACAAACTACTAGGGAATGCAATTGTTCGAAGTATAATTGTTCAGCTTCCGAAAATTATTATAAGCAATTGGAGGAAGTTTTCAAATATTCTATACCTTGCGGTCATGTTGCTGGATTGATGGCAGAATCAATACAAGTTGTTATTTGCATTTTTCATTTTAATTCAATATCATCATGCCCACTGTATACAAAAAAACGTTGCGTTTAAAAGGAGCTGGAAAGAGCAAAAGATGGAGCTCGTTCATAGATAGCGCACCTACATTTCATCTTTCCCCACCCAATATCTTGTAGTTTTACGCATGTGTACATGTCGTTGTGTGTAACACAAATACCGAGAAATTAAAGGCAGGGGAGCGGTGTTTACAACGGTATTTATATTCAGCCTGCAATTTCACGTAACGCTATCTATCGTCATAGCAGTTATTCAGTATTTTACGCGCAACCGTTTTGCTATACCAGTGGGATACCTTTGTGTGTGTAGGTTAATCTATGATATTATCAAGTTTGAATTAATTTTGTATTAATTTTCTTAGGGAGTAGGAGGTATTGTCCATTTTCCCAAAGGTTTTTTACAAAAAGCTTATGATTTGGTACATACGAATGGCGGTGTTTGTATAGCTGATGAAGTAAGTAAATATCAGCAGTTAATGCGCTACATGCTTGTAATATTGAAGAAATTAAAATTTTTGCCCTCTGAAAGGTACAAACTGGTTTTGGAAGAACTGGTGATCATTTTTGGGGATTTCTAATGCACGGAATTAAACCAGATATTGTGACGGTAGCGAAAGGAATGGGAAATGGATTTCCTATGGCTGCAGTGATCACAACTGCCGAAATCGCAAAAGTATTAAATTATTCTTCTCATTTCAACACCTTTGGAGGAAATCCATTAGCTTGCAGTATTGGTTTAAAAGTTCTACAGGTACAGAGTTTCTAATACTGCTTCGTTAAGTTCAATTAATAAGGTTTCAAATCGTATAAACTTTAATTTTATTATTCAGGTGATAAAAGAAGATGATTTGCAATACAACAGCAAGATTGTTGGTTCGTACCTAATTACAGAATTAGCGAAATTGAGGGATGAATTTGAATGTGTCGGAGATGTTAGAGGTAAAGGTCTCATGATTGGTGTAGAATTGATAAAAAATAAATCAAATATGGAACCCATGGGAGCCGTTGATTTTGTTGATATCTGGGAAGATTGCAAAGATATGGGTGTATTAATAGGACGAGGTGGATTACATGGTAATGTATGTATCTTTCTTCTTACGAACGTTGGATTTAGTTTTATTTGAGAGAATGCATTTTGAACAAATCATTATTTTTTTTCTTCAATTATTATTACAGGTATTACGATTTACGCCCCCTATGTGTGTTACCAAAGAAGATGCAAAGTTTGCAGTTGATGTCTTTAAAAAGGCATTGAGCAATTATTACGATTATTGCAATAAAAATGATTTATTTTGAAAAATTTGAATTAATTTTTGTTGCTCTTGACTGAAATTTTATGAAATTTTTACGAGGGTGTGTAGATAGCTTAGATGTTAACAATAAGAAAGTACCTATATGAAAACTGCTTGGTTTGTATATTTTTTTTAAGTTAGGTACAGTATATACGGATACAGAATGAGTCTTGATAAAAAATGTACCTACTTACCTAAGTATATGTAGGTCTAGGTACACTATATTTCATTTCTATAAAAAAAACTGCATTTTTATTACTTGTCTGGGTAATTACTTATTGAAAAAAATACTGTTTTTATGAATAGACGTTAGTCTATAGTATTTGGAATTTCAGATAGTGTGTACCTACCTATTTCTTTTTTTTTATGGAAGTATCCACACGTCAGTTATTAAGAACATTGATCATCGTTTTCATAGCACCACTCAGGAATCACTGCCTCAGCTTGAATTCCAATTTTTACCAATCTTTCTCTGTGTTGCAAAAATCTAGTGACGGCAAATGCACTAGAATTTTTTGGATCGGACCATAAACGTTCTGCGGCAGCCGCGGCTCTCGGCCAAATTCGTGATTCAATGGATGAGCTGTCAACGTACTCTCCCCACATACATACTTCTCCTCCAAGAACTCCTTTTGAAAATTCAGGGATGCGATTATCATACACTTTAGTCCACCGGTAATAAACCGTTGTCCCCCAGAATCCATGATCTAAATACCATGCATCTTTCGTTGACATTATCAATTTGTAGTTCAAGTCGAGTAACCTAGTCGGTGTAGGATCTGATGATTCTATCCATGTTTGTATTATTACTCTAAAAAAGATAATGACATTTTTTATTGAAAATAAATTCACTTAGACGCATGATTTTGTCGTCGAGATTTTAAGAACGATTTTAATAAACAATTTATGGAGTAATCACCTCTGATTATTGAAATAATTGACTATGTTTTCGGGCATGGTTAACTGACTAGACCATAAAATAATGGGTATATTCGAATTTCCCGTAATACCATCAAATACCGATAACGCTTTGTTATGAAAATTCGCCCAAAGCTGTAAAAAACCACTAACGTCCTGATCTAAACCTTCTTTTTTCATCTGCTCGACGATTTCTTCGGTAGAATTCCAACATTGAAACATAAGCTAAAAAATATTATTTTAATATAGTTCAGTATTACTAGGCGGTTTAGAGATGTGTTTAGGTACTTCACTAGTTATATCTCTGAACTTACTTCATCACCTCCCATATGAAATGATTCTCCTTTCGGGAAAACGTCGACAAGATCTTTATAGATGGAGGCTAACACTTTATACATATTAGAATTATAAGGATTTAACTGGCCGCATGGTGGCTGAATGCAATACGTTCTCCATGGATTTTCGTTTATACAAACTGCTAATTTACCTAAACCAATTTTTTCTCCCCATTGCCAACCATTTCCAGCATGGGCAGGAGAATCAATTTCCATCAAAATTCGAATTCCTCGTATTTTAGCATAAAGTATAATATCTCTGATGTCATCCAAATTATATACCTCATTTGATGAGTAAGCGCCATATCTAAACATGAAAAAATGAAGATTTAGTTTCATAAATTCAGCTCTCATTTTCATTTGAAATTGATATTCAACCTCGCCATTTCAGGAATTCTTGGAAGCTGCAATGGAAAACTATGAGAGTCTGTTGCATGCCAATGTAAAACGTTCATTTTTGAATGAGCCATACCATCCATAATTTTTCTTATCGTTTCAAGTTTTAAATAATTTCTACTGGTATCTATTAAGAGTCCTCTGTGCGGATAAACTGGTATATCGAATACCAAAGCTTCATCAATCATCACTAATACACGTGAATTGTTGTCTTTTTCAACCACTGTCGTCAATTGAAATAAAGTTTCCAATGCATGTCTTGCACCAAAAATTGTAGTCGCTTTTATAGACACGGTGACGTTTTTTCCTATAATGAAATGAGAAACTTTTGAAATACAGGTAGTAGACTCTGATTGATAACTACTGCATAGATATCGATACTAAGTAAGTAGGTATTAGGTGGGTAGGTACTAGACAGAGGTACTTAATGGAAGTAACATACCTGTACAGTACGTCCGGTTGGTGTTTGTACCCCTGAGCGCAAAAATCCCATCACCGTAGATAAGTAATACAAATAAATTATTTTGAAAACTAATCCATGTTTATAAGTCGTTATTTTGATTGAAAAGAAGAATTTAAGTTGATATTAATAATTTAAAAACGAAAAATAATCATTAATAATCGATGATTCACTTTTCTCGTACGTTTTTTTTGTGCTGTAATTTGCATGCACTGACGGTCCTGTTTACGTTGTTTGTAATCTGTGTAAGTGTCGCTACTTTTTTTTGTTAACTAAGTCGATGGGATTTTTACTCTGAGAGGTAACTAAGATCACCTGGACGTACTGTACATATTATTATGTGTTATATATGGTAGTAATTACTTTATTAGCTATTATTTTTTAAACCAAAAACGTCAGAAATTTATATTGAAGTAGGAACTCAATTTTAATTGAAAATTAACTCTTCGAAACCAAATCAAATAATAATCCTTATTGTAATTGAAGAAAGCAATGGATTCTTGAATTTGATAGGTAAATGGTTGAAGGTTTATAAAGAATCATTTCATAACGTAACCTACCTGATGTCTTCACATGAAGGTTATACGATTCATCAGTATTCCAAGAAATTGTGGAATCAGAAGAAACTGTGGATATCTTGATCAAAACGTTGGTATCACAAACTCTAACACACTCTGGGTTGCACGTAGTTTTTAAATCTTGAATAAATTTTTTTTCCATTTGAGATATTAAATAATTTGAACCAAACATTTCTTGATTTCCCACTACGTCTGATGAATCGAAGATTATCCTATCTGGATGTATAATAATAACATTTTTGCTGTAAAAATATTTCTTTTCGTTAATTCCTAATTGCTTGAAAATTTTGAAAATCATCTAGCAAATGTTAGCTTAAACCCACTAATACAAAAATGGACCTCATTCAGTCATTCGCAAAAGAAGCGATGGTTAATTACTTTAAGGAGAGTGTCATTTCAAATATAATTTTTTAAATAAGTTTTGTATAAATAAACAGAATAAGCTGATACCCGAGTTCGACTTTTCCTGTTGGATATGGCCAAATCGATCCAAAAGTTCCACATATTAGTTTACAAACTTCGAGTGATTTGCAATTTTTATTTTTTGAACAAATTTCTTCGTATTCATTTTTCACGCATTTATCATTTTCACATGTCCATCCCCACATTTCACTGAAACAGTTATGATTGTTTTTTAATTGTAGGTACCTATCGTAAAAATATACAGCTATCTTTTTCTTTAAAAAAGGAATAATTAGACATATACATATAGTAGGTAGTAAGTACCTACTTATATTAAATATGTACATATTGATTTATACAATGCACATTGATAAGTACTATGCAGGACTACATACACTGGTACATATGCATGTAAGTAAACGTACTTATGAGCTGCAAATAAAAAATGAAATAATTTACCTTCTAGCATTGGAAAATAGCGAGAGTAACAACAAAGAACTCATGACACATGTCATTTTTTCCTTTATCTGAAAATGATGCAACATGTACTACATAACAATACCAGTTATTGATTACCTACACTAGGTACTTAGTATCTGGATCTGTTTAAGATTTCATTAAAGTATTTTAATTAAGTATAAAATTAATAGGTACTACCAACGCCTATTCAAATGAATAAATTATTGGTTTCAAACCATATTCACCTACTTGAAAAAACCATCAAAGGTCTGCAACGCCGGGCGTCCATAAATAAAAACAGTTTCGATTTATTGATCGATATACTCAAAAACGTACTCTTCATTTTTTTAATTTAATTGATAAATTACCTGAATTATGTGAATGAATACCTATTACCTACTCCTGCATTACTTGCAGCTTTTTCAAAATGAAAGTAAACATTTGCACTTACATACGTATTTCTTTAAATGAAGTATTTTCCCGTTAATAATTTATTGGTTGAAAATGATTTATATCTAGTTAGTTCTTCGATTTGTAGAGAAAAATTGCTACCGTGAGCACACAATAACTTGTTATACACATTTCCTTCTTAAGCCCGATAAACTGAATAAAACGATATTAGCGTATCCTAATCTACACACGTGAATTACATAAGTATTTCGTACGCCAAGGAGGAAAATCCTACTTCCTTTTCATTAAACTACAAGGCAGTTGGGAGAGTAGGATGACATCTCATTAGAAATGCATATATTACTTGTCTGCTATCGACAACAGTTGCACGCCGTAGAAAATTTCAAGCCATCAGCAATTTGATCAAATTCGCCAGTGAATTTTACTTTGAATTTATCAAGTTTTGCGAGTTTTCTCTGATAAAGCAGCAGTATATTTTTGCTTTTGAAACTGATACCAAACCAACAAATTATGCATACAATTTATACATACAGAAGTATGCAAATAAAATTACAGAAAATTTATGAAAAACAGAACGTACAAGTAGAAATAATCAAGTATCTAAACATCTGGTTTCCACGCGCAAGTTGTTGAGTTTATCACATTTGACAAAAATCGCAGATGTGCACAGAATTATAAAATTAAACATCTTTTATCTTGTTATCAATTGTTTCAGTTTCAGTACAGCGTTGATAATCAAAACGATTATTGAACAAGTTTAACTATTTGATGTTCGTTCATATCTATCTCACTTTTTTCCAATTAATTCTTAAAAAAGCGTGATCAACTTAAAATTCATAAACATCACAGCAAAATTACTTTTTACATAGGTTTGCAAAATATTTCACAGTACTTCATATTAAGTATGGGAAACTTACCAACATGGAGTATCGTACTTGGTTTTCTTTGTAGAAAAGAAAAGTGTATAAAATAAAGTTAAATAAAATAATTGAAGTAATAGCGATGAAATAATTTGCTTTGAAAAATTTAACACTCATGTTTCACCACAAAAACTAGGTATTTGTTTGTAAACGCTTCACACATAGAAACTCGTGCATGAAACATACCCACATAGCGTTGTCATTGTAATACTGTTTCTACAAGTGGACGATAAACATGTAAATGTTGAGAATGTTACCACTATCCTTATCTTGCATCCTTCATTTATGTTCTTTGTAGTAATTTTGATAATTCTAACTACCATATTCATTAGTAAGATCGTTCACCTGGTTGATAATTGTAATATTTATCAATCAAATACGTTGCACAATTTATACTTGCATCACTTATCAAACCAGCAGCAGACATTAGCGATTGCTGCGACTAAACCCTGTTTTCTTGAATGATTGTATCCATAGAACGAGGTATAATTCGCTTAAGGAGTTCCATCTGTATCTATCTTGGATTTTTATTTTAATGAATAAATTTTTCAAGACTTCTTCAACTTCCATTTACTTACTGTCAAGCGAAGAGTGAAGTCTCATTTAAAGTACTGCATAGACAAACTTATTTCTCGATTGAATTAAACAATAAATTTTGTATAATTGAAATTGAGAAAACATTATCAGCAGTAATTATTTATCATGACAAATAACTAACAGTTTACTACAGATAATATTTTGACCTTCGTGATTATCAACTATGTTGAGAAAGTTCCTACTACTTCAATTAAATTTTGTTCAATTAATCATGAAACAGAACAAAATAATGCAAGTGAAATTTTATTGTACCAATAATTATAACAGGTACCTAAATAATTAATTCTTAAAAAAATTTAATTTATATTTTTCAAATTATTCCGATACATCGCTGCTATTAGATGATACTACATTACATATAGGGCTAATTCTATTTTCAGATATATTTTTACTCAAGTCTGATGCATTTTCCGAATATTTTTCTCCCACGACCGGAGGCGATGGTGAAGTTAGATGTTGTGGTTTTACCACTAAAGGCATTCCTGAAATTATGATAGTTTATTAGTGACATTTCCAACAAAAAGTTATTTTACATTTAAAGGGCAATTTTTTTAGAGAAATTAGGATGGAAAACCAGACATTTATTAGAAATAGACTATTGATACAAGTATCTGTATTATTTGAAATTACATTAGGTTACTTTTAGCGAATTCCTAAGAGGAAAATCATTCAAGTTACATTTGTAACAAGAAATGACGAAAATTAAGCTATTTGAAATGATAAATTTTCCTTCGATTGTTTCAATATCAAAATTTTGTTAAAAATCAATGATGAACGATGTAAATAAATGTGCCTACCATAAATAAACAACAAGAAATTTAACTCGTAAATCGGGTATTTTTTTCAAATCAACTTTAAAAAGACTATGAAGTACTCACCTTGCAGTGATTGATTAGTGTGATCTGAAGGTAAAGAAGTACATGGCCATATAGGTGATTGAGGCTGAGGATGGATTAGTGAAGGAGTTGATCTTTTATCATCTGTTTGGAAGCTGATGCAAATAATCATACGTTTAGAGTGAAATCGTCGAAAAAAATCAAATTAATGAATTAAATTAGGGAAGTCTAACAATCAATGAGTAAATGAAAATTTATCAAATCAGAATTTATGTACTTAGTATCTACATACCTACCTACCTACCTACCTATTCAAGATAATAAAAACACCACCTAAATTTGCCAAGAGGGTAATTACTTGATAAAAAAGTATATTTTTTGTCATTTTTATGAATTTATATAATACTAATGGATTACGAAATTAATACATTGTCAACGTAGTGTAATGATAATTATTCGAACAATACCTACAAATTAATTTTGGAAAATAAATCAGTCAGAACAAATTATGTTTTTCCCCTCAATTTTTACACAAAAAGACTTCATTTTCAAGAAATGAGATACCTAAGAAAAGATTCACTCTCATGAGAGAAAAAAAATTGAAAAATTACATATTTCTTTAACACATATCACCGATAATTTAATTCCCAAATACTGCTGACTCGTTAATACGTAGTAAGTTTGTATTCGCTTAAAATTAAATGTTTCGAGCTTTCCAACCATTTGATGATTTCTAATGTTTACTTCAATTTGAATATCTTACCATGGCATAAATCTCTGATATCCATCCCTTGTAATTGAATCTGAACTTAGTGTCGTTGGTGATTGTTCAGCAATATCGGAAGCGTGTAAAGGAGTACGACTTAAATGAGCGCCATTTCCACCTTTTTTCGCGTATATAATTCAAAGCAAGACGGGAAAAACAAAACGTTAGTAAAGAAAATTGAAAATTACCTAGCGTAGTTGTAAACATACCTAATAGCATTGGAGATGTTCCTAAACCTAAACAACGTATTCTCCAAGCATCTTGAAGAAGCTGTAATCGCGCGTGTTTCCTCCACTTGGCTCGTCGATTCTGAAACCAAACCTATAAAATGATACAAATTTAAAGAAAAAATTCAACTAGACAGCATATTGCAAATATTTATTTCTCATTAAGAGAGAAGTATAACCTGCACTCTTGCCTCTGATAAATTTATTCTTAACGCTACTTCTTCTCGAAGGAATACATCAGGATAATGTGTTTTTTGAAATAGAGATTCAAGTTCTTGTAATTGCTGAGGAGTAAAGGTAGTTCTGTTTCGTCGCTTCAGTGGAAAAAAATCATACGTTAAAAATCATTCAGTGAATTTCGAAATCGAATTTATTTTTAAGCATAAAAAATATAAAATAGGTAATTATTAAAATTACGACTTCAGCACTTTTTTTTCATTTTAAAAAAGTATCGTAATATTTAAATTAAAATTTTTATTCACGTTGATGATTTAAACGCATATGTAAGTTTAAATTTAAACATTTTCATGCAAAATAATTAAATTCTAAATTACATTTTTTTTTTTGTAAAAATTAAAACGCGCTTATGATTTATTGAAAAATAAAAAGTCACTTATTACCTGTCGTCGGCGACCAAACATGTATTCCGAAATTAAATCTGTTGGAAGAGGTGATAAAAACGGACTTGGTCCGGCCATTATAGAAGTAGAAATAAAATCATCAACCCTCTTGCATAGCAGCGAAATAAAAGGGGGCTGAAACGATTCTATTGGTGTTCTGAAACACGATTGGTCTGCTATCATCCAATAGTAAAACGTAATTTGATTAAACACAAGAAGCTCTAACACTAAAAGTGCATTTATTAGAATGAAAACGCGAGTGACTTTTTGACGATACCCTTGAATTGAAAATATAACAGCTTTTTATTAGCTCATAAAATACATATTTTAATAAAAAATTTTACAATAGTCGAATAAGCGATATAAGTGAGAAAAATTATTAAAAATGTACGATATTTATACAATAGACGTGTACCTTTGAGCACTTGTTGACAAAATTTTATTTAGGTATTTACTCATTGTTGAATGATTTCGTTTATTAGGTATCATCGTATTACCTATTTATCACGAATTTATTTTGAATTTTGATAATTTTTTTTGAAATTTGAAATAGTGAAAATCTTAAATTCTATAAACACCTATCATCATTGGTAAAGAATAAACAACTATGTAGGTGGATTTACTCAATTTAATTATTAATTCTTCGTTAAAACTTTGAAAACAGTTGGCCAATACTCTAGTCAATCTAGCATTTGAGCCTGCAAAAAAAGATGATAAGCTGACTTTTGGTATATACCTAGTATTCGATACCTTTTACAACATACTTCACTCCGGAACAAATGTTATGTTTGCAAGTTGCCTTTTTTGTGGATCTAAGCCCCCTAAAATTCGTTTATCGCTTATATCTTAGTGAAAACTGGTTTTATCAAAAAAATAGTTCAGTTCAAAATTAAAACCCACTAAATTCTCTACAAAATGCATATATTAAGAGTTGATGTAACTGGCTTAGATTCAGAGCTACGTGCGATTGAAAAAGGAGCAGTTTTCGCGAATTTTTGACAAAATTCGCATAAATTTAGTTATTTACCTGTAACCCTGGGAAAAAATGGTTTTTCGTAAAAATGTATAATAACTGAAATGAAAGATGACAAAATTCTCTACAAATTCCATTATAAAAAAGTTAGACTGTTTTCTTAGTTTCCGAGCTGTGATGTCGCAAAGAAGGGAGGTTTTGATTATTTTTTAGGGTAGTAGTTTTGTAGATACAGTATTTGTAGAGGATTTGGTAGGCATCAACCTCGAACCTCGAACTAAGCTATTTTTTTTCATAGAATCATTTTTTGCTACACTAGAGCCGAAAAACTGTACCCTACACAATTAGGCTAAGAAGTCATCTATTCACGAAAAATGCTCCTTTTTCAATCGCACGTAGCTCGGAATCTAAGCTCGTTACATCAACTCTTAATATATGCATTTTGTAGAGAATTTAGTGGGTTTCAATTTTGAAATAAACTATTTTTTTGATAAAACCGGTTTTCACCAAGATATAAGCGAAAACTCGATTTTAGGGGGCTGGATCCACAAAAAAGGGAACTTGCAAACATGACATTTGTTCCGGTGTGAAGTATGTTGCAAAGGGTATCGAATACTAGGTATATACCAAAATTCGGCTCATCTTCTCGTTTTGTGAGCTCAAAGGCTAGATTGACTGGACTAATGCGAAACGAAACGATTTTGTTTGGAAAAAAAGTAATGAAATGTGTATCGAAACCGTTCCTCTTAATGTAATTTTAAACGTTCGATTTGTGATTTTTCCATTATTTTTCAACGAAATATATATTTGTTTAGTGCTCCTGCTGAGATATTTCCAAGAAAATCATACTAGAAGACCAATACTTATGTAGAAAAGTAACCAAATACATCAGATATTGATCTCTTTTTTGCGTTTTGTTTTGCAAAATGAATTTTAGTAGATTTTGCTGAATTTTT